>PVJC01004701.1:0-62465 GCA_004026665.1 Murina feae | reverse complement strand
GCCTTCTATGTTTATCTTCTCTTTGGGGTATATTTAATTTTTGCCATGTATATGGCTGGTTGTTTCTGGCATTAATGTGGGAATATCTCTTCAGAAACTTTCTTTTCATCTTCTTTCTTTTCTCCTTTTATTGTTCAATCATAACTGATCATATATAGAACCAGGAGATTTTTTGTTTTGTTTTAGTCATTAGAATTTTATGTCCTGAAGATTTAAAATACTTAAGTAGAGTGTGTTCTGTTTTTTTCTCAAAAACAAAGAACCCATTGTTAAACTTAGGATGATGGTAAGATCACAATCCTATCTTTGATCAGCAATCTGCCCCAGAAGATTCCTGAGGGAAATAAATGCATAGGGCAAGGCCAAGTACATGACAAGTTCTTTATACCACCAAGCCTCATGACTCCCTGGTGAGTTGAACTGGACCTTGTGGAGACCTTCTGTTGCCTGAACTAGAGCCAGTCCAGGGTTTGCCTTCTTTACACCATACCTGAACCTGAACCTTATATTTGACCACTCCAGAAGTAAGGCCAAGCCAGAGTATGCTGGTTATTAAGTAGAAGTGACAGCAACAGTCAGAGAATAGGTGTGTCCAATTCCAGCTTTTAAACTATAAGTGTTATTTTACTTACTGATTTTTTTAAAAAAAATAACTTTTTTTAGGGAGAGAAAACATTGATTTGTTGTTCTACTTATTTATGCATTCATTAGTTGATGCTTGTATGTGGCTTGACTAGGGATCAAACCCACAGCCTTGGTGTATCCAGACGATGCTCTAACCAATCCAGCTACCCGGCCAGGCTGTAGTTATTATTTTAAAGGTGGAGTTAGATTATGATGGTATTTACTGAGGAGATGCAGCAGTACCTATTCCCTCTCAAAGTCTCCAGTGAAAATGCACAGAGAATAGTAGCTATCAAAGGAGAAATCTTTTTACTCCTTTTGCTGGGCACATTGAAAGTTCCATATTAGAAATATGGCCCAGGTAATTGTTTTAGCTCAGATCACTCAGACCTTGGGAGTGGGAGTGGGGGGAGAGTGGTGATGGATTGGGGAGCTTCTATTAACCATTACCAAACACAAAACAAACTAAAATGGTTTTGATTTCCCAGAGCTCCTTTTGTGTTGAATTTGGTGGTAAAACCCAGTAAGAACATTTTCAGGCTAGAAGGGTACGCCACCTAGAGGCTGTGTGTATAAGAACAGCAAGGAGAAATAGGTGAAAGGAAGGGAGACAAATCCTCCTGGATGTGTATCAGTGACCATATATCAGAGTGACCAGAGTGCCCCATATATAACCTGTGTATTGTTCTTATTTTTAATTGCAAACATTTTTTATAACATTTTACAAACTGAAAATAGCTTTGTCATTTGTGTGTGTGTGTGTGTGTGTGGTTTTTATTATTTTAACAATCACATTTTTAACTTCAAAGTGGTCTGTTCTTGTTTCAATATCTTCTGGAATCTCTCTAAACTTCAGCTTTGTCATTTTTTAAAATTAAAGTAGAATGTGCTCACAATGGCTCTTTAATTCCTGTTAAATTTATTCCTGATGCCCCTCGTTTCTTTTTTAAAAAAATATATTTTTATTAATTTCAGAGAGGAAGGGAGAGTGATAGAGGTAGAGAAACATCAATGATGAGAATCACTGATCGGCTGCCTCCTGCACACCTCTACTGGGGACTGAGCCCACAACCTGGGCATGTGCCCTGGCCAAGAATTGAACTGTGACCTCCTGGTTCATAGGTTGACCCGGCCCAACCATTGAGCCATACCAGTCAGGCTCCATTGTGATTTTTTTAACTGTCAGTTTGAGTTTAAACATTTTAAATATATTTTATTGATTTTTACAGAGAGGAGGGAGAAGGATAGAGAGTTAGAAACATCGATCAGCTGCCTCCTGCACACCCCCTACTGGCAATGTGCCTGAAACCTTGGCCGGAATCAAACCTGGGACCCTTCAGTCCGCAGGCCAACGCTTTATCCACTGAGCCAACCCGGTTAGGGCAAGTTTAAACATTTTAATACTAATGTAAGCCAAATACAATAGACTGTTACTTCATCTAGAAGTAACCAAGGCTAAAATCATTAATATACAACAGTATTTCTGGGGTAGCAGAGTTCACAGAGATAGGAGAAAGTAGTGTTGTGGAAGGTAAAGGAGAAGGGAGTTTAAAGAGGATATCAAATGCTACACGAAAAGCTAAGAAAGATGAAAACCAATGAGTCCACTGAATTTGGCAATTCGGAGTTACTGTCCTTTGCCCAGTGTTGGCTAGGTGAAGTGGTATATGGGGGTGAAGGGCATAGCTGGAGGGCAGAAGCAGAAGCTAGATTGCAATGGGTTGGGAAGAATGGAAGAAAAAGAAATGTGAGAGAGATCATAGACTATTCTTTTGTGGATATTGGTTTTAAAAGGGAGAACAGATTTGACTTTATAGTACAAATTATAAGCCAAGTGCTAGGAGAATATTGCATCTTGAACCTAGCCTCTAATTGCTTGATATCCCCTGCCTGTCTTCCACAGTCAGGGCTGGTATACACAGAGGATGAATGGCAGAAGGAATGGAATGAGCTCATCAAGCTTGCCTCAAGTGAACCCCGGATGCATCTAGGTACCAATGGAGCCAACTGTAGTGGGTAAGTATGGGGGCACAGGAAGTAATCTTAACTGAGTCCTCAGAGTCCAAAGAGCTCTGTGCTAAGAGGATGTTAGGAGAAAAGAGAGGAGTCATGGCAGGATTGTGTACAGTGTGGCATGTTCTGGGAACTTTAGGCAGTTCAGTATTGCCGGAATACAGAGTATGTGGTGCAGAATGATAAATGAGGCCAGGTGTCCACATTATGTGTGCCACGCTCAGGTTTCTGTTACCATGCTAAGGAATTAAATTGTGTCCTCTCTAGACTTTCAGAAACTACAGAACAAATTAACTAGTTTCCTTAATAAATAAATTGCAAGGAAAATAATAAGAGAGAGGGAACATAAGTTTAAAGACACTTAAGAGACATATCAACCAATTGGAATATATGGACATATATAAGACAGTTGAGGAAATGTGAACAATGTCTACATGTTTGATTATTAACTTTTTAAAGTGTGATATTAATGGTATTGTGGGTATTTTTAAAAGTTATTTTTTAGAGATAGTATTATTAACTGTAATACTTAAAGGATGAAAAGTATGTCTAGGATTTGCTTCAGAATAATTGGCGTGCATGGGAGCGGTGGCTAATAGGGAAATAGATAGAGGTGTAGGTGAAATGAGATTGGAGATGTGTTTATAGTTGTTGAGTCTGGGCAATGAATACATGAGAGTTGAGGATAATATTCTTTCTAGTTTGGAATGTTTAAAATTTTGAAATTTTCTATAATAAAAAGTTAAAAATTATAACTGATCCAAACTTTATTGTGCATAAAAATAATCTAAGAAGATTGTTTAAAATGCAGATTTCAGCCCTAGCTGGTTTAGCTCAGTGGATACAGCATCAGCCTTTGGACTGAAGGGTCCGGGGTTCGATTGTAGCCATAGGCACATGCTTGGGTTGCAGGCTCGATCCCTAGTAGGGGGTGTGCAGAAGGTAGCAAATCAATGATTCTCTCTCATCATTGATGTTTCTATCTCTCTCTCCCTCTCCCTTCCTCTCTGAAATCAGTAAAAATATATTTTAAAAAAATAAAATGCAGATTTCAGGACCTCCACCCTTGAGTTGGGCTGAGGTAAGGCCCAGAAATCTGCATTTGTATCAAGCACCCAGTGTTGAATATTGCTTTATGGGGTAGAAAGGAATTGAGTTGTGAATGAGTGACAAGAGCAAATTTGTGAATTTAAACACACTGACAGCAGAGTGGATGATGAAGCAGAGAGGAGGGAGACTAGAGGTAGTTGTAGTAATCCAAGAAAGAGAGCCATGGGTATGAACAAGAGCAGCCTGGCTGGTGTGGCTCAGTTGGTTGAGTGTCATCCCATGCACCAAAAGGTCACTGGTTCAATTCCTGGTCAGGGCACATGCCTGTGGAGGCAGCTGACTTATGTCTCTTGTGGATGTTTCTACCTCTCTCTTTAAAATCAATAAAAACATGTTTTTTAAAAAGAGTAATGGATTGCAGATAAGCTAGAGGAGACAGATGCAAGAGATACTTAAGAGATGGAATTGGCCAAGCCAGGTGATTAATTGGAGGTAAGAGATAAAGAACAGTAAATATTTTACAGATTTCTGAGTAGGCTACTAGGTATATAGTGAGGCTATTCTCCAAACAAGGGAACATAGGACGAGTTTTTGTTTTGTTGGACAGTGTAGTGTGTGGATGGTTATGGTGGGTAGAGTTAGCAGGATGAGGCTACTGAGTTGTGTATTTAGCTACTTTATAAAGAGAATTGAGGAAGGTTGTTGAACAAGACAATAGAGGAATTGCCTTCAGATTCCTAACACTACTTGAACCATACAACCATAAAGCCTTCAAGTCTCATTCCTTGGATTTCCTCATCTGTGAAATGGAAGTAGAAATAGCAATTGTAGCATAAAATGATCAGCTGTGTCCGTGGCAGTCTTAAGGATTAGAAAACCAGGAAAGGACATTCCTCTTTTTCCTTTTTTCAGAACTGGTCTTCAGGAGTCTCTCTTTTTGTTTTCTTCCCTCTCCCTTCCACTTAACCCCTTCCACTACCCCCTCTCCCCCCCCCTTCTCCCCCCCGCAACTCTAGGGTGGAGAGTTCAGAGGAGCCTGTATATGAGAGTCTAGAAGAATTCCATGTCTTTGTCCTTGCCCATGTGCTTAGGAGGCCCATAGTCGTTGTGGCAGATACCATGCTGAGGGACTCTGGAGGAGAAGGTGAGTCAGTCAATCCTGCATTCTGAGCACCCACTTTGCAGAGCTTTGGCCTAAGTACTGTGAGGAGTGTGGGAAAGGGGATATATAGACCTTTGCGGGGGGGGGGGGGGGGGGGGGGAGGAACAAGGTGTAAATTAAAACAATACAAAGGTCTCAAAAGATTCAAGTTGGGATTAATTGATGAGGCTTCTTGGGAAACAATTATTAAGCAGGGGTTGGAATGAAAGGGGGTACTCAATTGGCAGGGCGAGGAAGAGGGATTGCCCCCTAGGCAAGAACATAGCCTTAATAATCATCTTTGTGGTTTCCTACAGCATTTGCCCCTATTCCCTTTGGGGGAATCTATCTGCCCTTGGAGGTCCCTGCCAGCCAGTGTCACCGCTCCCCTCTGGTGCTTGCCTATGATCAGGCCCACTTTTCTGCACTTGTGTCCATGGAGCAGAAGGAGAATGGCAAGGAACAAGGTGCTGAATGCAGTGTCTGTGTCTCTGGTGCTTTTGATCTGCTTTATTTTCATTGGAAAAACGGAAATGAGTGCATGTTGAGATTCTACCAAGCTGTAAGATATACCAAGGTTTTAAAATTAAATAACAAAGGTTTGGGGGGAAACAGTAGTTTTTTTTTTATTTCCTGCTTCCTGAAATAAAGGGTTTATATATTAAGGCCATAGAACCTTCCAAATGATGCTTTGCTTTATCCGAGTGACTTTCAATTTCATGAATCTACATTAACTAGCAAAAACATCATGAATGTTAGTTGATTGACAGGTGGGGAATCATGGGGATTATTGGCCTAAATTGTGTGCTGGGTATTAAGGGAAAGCCAGCCTTTTAGTTTTAAATGCCAGGATAATTCACATGCAAGAAATGAGAAGTGACTACAGTTATATCTCCTGTAGTATAAGTCGGCCTGTGTTCAGTTGCCTTCCTCTCTCCTTGGAGAGACTCCTTGAACTCATGTTTTTCCCCCTCCAGCTGTGATCCCACTTACAGATTCAGAGCATAAGCTGCTGCCCTTGCACTTTGCTGTGGACCCTGGAAAGAGCTGGGAGTGGGGCAAAGATGACAGCGACAATGTCCGATTGGCCAGGTGAGGCACACCCATCCCTTTCATCTGCTTTGTAACTGCGAGCTTTTCCATAGTATCAGTCTCTTGGGGACTTTTTCTCAGCTCAGGGCAAGTCAACCCTAGTTCCCATATTTTTGGGACAATAAACAGGTAAAAGACAGGTTGAGCACCAGGACTTTTGCAGCGTGGAACTGCTTTTTCTCTCTGTGAAAGATGGGAATCCTGGACTTGTTCTTTCCTTACATATGAAAGAGTGTTCTTGGACTACTACCTCCCAGAATCCCCAAAGCACTGATCAGAAAATCAAGATACACAATTCATAGTTCTCCCAGACCAAGTGAGAGGGGTTTTAAATAGATGACCAAAATAATTTGCTCTGGATTTTTGCCTTTCTGCAATTTAAACAGCAAGAAAAGAATGTTCTTCCCTGCTGCTTGTTCTGCTTCCCATAAGCTGGTTAGCCTTCCTTCTGCTTCCCACTACAGCTTCCTGTGAAGAGTGTATGAATGTAGAAGCTCCTCCCTTATCTCTTACCCAGCCCTTCCTTCTTGGGGCTCCTAAAACTGAGACCAAACAAGAGGGTTTAATTAAAGAACCCAGCGTTTGTGGCTTTTTAACCAAGTTCTCACCTAACTTTCAAAAGCTCCTTCTAAATATTAACAACAATGATAACAATGGCTACTGTTTAGTAAGAATTTCCTGTTTTCTAGACACTGTGCTGTGTGTCCTTTTAAATGTCATCTTAATCTTCATAATAGCCCTTTAGGATATATTATCATTTATACCCATTATCGACCCCATGTGAGTTTCAGAGAAGATGATGTGACTTGCTCAAGGTCATCAATCTTAGTAATTGGTGGAGCTATAATTCAGACACAACCCTGAGTCCCAAGCCATGTGGCCCTCACCCACTTTACCTCTCAACTTACCATACTGCTTTGCATTTTATAGGTTACAGACATTTCTAATTCCTTTTTCTCCTTTTCACAGTGTCATCCTGTCCCTGGAGGTGAAATTGCATCTGCTGCATAGCTACATGAACGTGAAGTGGATCCCAGTGTCCTCTGATGCGCAGGTGAGGACATCTCCCCCCGACCCTTGTTGATCCTCATTTTCAGTGACAGGGAGAACAAGATCTGGTAATGTTCTCTTTCTGAATCTCTTCTGAGTGATGGCTTATGATTCCAAATTAGGAATCATAATCCTACTAATCATAATCATAATCAAACTGGAAAATATCAAGTTCCCAAAGATACTTTTTCCTGTCTTTCTACCTGTTAGTGCCTCCCATTTTCCACATCTCCTCTCTAACCAAGCTCTGCTTTTTTTTTTTTTTTTTTAATATGTTTTATTGATTTTTTACAGCAAGGAAGGGAGAGGGATAGAGAGTTAGAAACATCGATGAGAGAGAAACACCAATCAGCTGCCTCCTGCACACCCCCCACTGGGAATGTGCCTGCAACCAAGGTACATGCCCTTGACTGGAATCGAACCTGGGACCCTTCAGTCTGCAGGCCGACGCTCTATCCACTGAGCCAAACCAGTTAGGGCCAAGCTCTGCTTTTTGATACTAACACACATTCTTCAAGAAGAGTTTTCTGGACTTTTTGGTGAACTTGAGGTTATCACTACTTTATCCTAAGCTGTCCATACATAGACCTCTGTGTTGGCACCAGAAGAGACAGAACAGCTTAAAGAGCTCCTGATCCAGTAGGTTCTGAGGATGTCATCAGTATCCAGAGAACAGGATCACAGGAGTAAGGGCAAACTAATGGACTCTAGTGTTGAGTATCTAAAAGTTGAGGGGCTTCAGAATGGTTGCAGTTGGTCAGTTGGTTGCAATTAGACAAGACTTTCTTGAGGTTAATTTTGGGAATAATTTAGCATAGAGAAATTTAGAATCAAATAAAGAACGCTCCAGTGTGTATAGAATATTCTGTCCTTACCCAGAGGCTATCTACTGTAGTTATTCGTTGCTTTAGAAGACTTGCAGGCTTCATTATTACAGAAGGAAGTCATTGCAAGTGATGACATTAAGGTTAGATATTAGATACATCTATTCCTGGTCTATGAGAGAGTGACTGGAGCTGGGGAAGGACAGTGCCCTCCTGGGTGACCCTTCCCCATAATGACAGCAGCCCTTCTCTAAAACTAGGCAGTCACTCCTAAGGACGGTTCATAGGGGTGTTAGCCAAGTGCTACCCCTTTTCACTTGGCTAATTCCTATAGCATTGGCTACTGGGAGCCCCATAAGCAATATGGATAAACCAGGGATCCCTGGGGACCTCCCCCAACTCAGACCAATGAGATAACTGACAATCCTGTTTTTGTCTCTTCCAGGCTCCCCTGGCCCAGCCTGAGTCTCCCACTGCCTCAGCGGGAGATGAGCCCCGGTCCACTCCTGAGTCTGGGGAATCAGACAAGGAGTCAGTTGGCAGCAGTTCCACCAGCAATGAGGGCAGCAAGCGGAAAGAAAAATCAAAACGAGATCGGGAGAAGGACAAGAAGAGGGCAGATTCTGTGGCTAACAAACTGGGCAGCTTTGGCAAAACCTTGGGCAGCAAGCTTAAGAAGAACATGGGAGGCCTGATGCACAGCAAGGGTTCTAAGCCTGGAGGGATGGGAACAGGGTCAGGAGTGAGCAGCGGCACTGAGACACTGGAAAAGAAGAAGAAAAACTCGCTGAAGAGCTGGAAGGGTGGCAAAGAGGAGGCAGCTGGGGATGGGCCTGTGTCTGAGAAGCCTACATCTGAGTCTGTGGGTAATGGAGGGAGCAAGTATAGCCAGGAGGTGATGCAAAGCCTGAGCATCATGAGGATTGCAATGCAAGGGGAGGGGAAGTTTATTTTTGTTGGAACCCTGAAGATGGGTCACCGTCACCAATATCAGGAGGAGATGATCCAGCGCTACCTTTCTGATGCTGAGGAGAGATTCCTCGCAGAGCAGAAGCAGAAGGAGTCAGAGAGGAAGATCATGAATGGAGGGGTAGGGAGTGGGCCTCCTCCAGCCAAAAAGCCAGAGCCAGATGGCGGGGAGGAGCTGCTGACTGCCCCCCAAACAGAGTCCAAGGCAATGGCATTTTCTACTGGCTACCCTGGGGGCTTTACAATCCCTCGGCCGTCTGGGGGTGGAGTTCACTGCCAGGAACCCCGGAGGCAGTTGGCAGGGGGTCCGTGTGGGGGTGGCCTACCACCATATGCCACCTTCCCTAGACAGTGCCCTCCTGGGCGACCCTACCCCTATCAGGACAGCAGCCTTTCTCTGGAGCCAGGCAGTCACTCCCAGGATGGAGTTCTTAGGGGTACATTGTTACCACCCCACTTCCGTGTGGCTGATTCCTATAGCAACGGCTACCAAGAGCCCCCTGAGCCAGATGGATGGGCTGGAGGGCCCAGGGGGCTTCCCACAACCCAGACCAAATGCAAACAACCGAACTGCAGCTTCTATGGACACCCTGAGACAAACAACTTCTGCTCCTGCTGTTACAGGGAAGAACTGAGGAGGAAGGAACGGGAACCGGGTGGGGAGCTGCTCGTGCACAGGTTCTGAATGAGGGGACCTTGGAAGGCAAGGGGGTAAACCAAGAAAGTTAAGCTCAACTAATTGGCTCATCAAGACCCAGCCCCAATACTGATGGGGCAAATGCAGTAATGTTTGGGGGAGCCTGGCTAGAAACTTTTAAAAGTGTGGGTGCTGGAGAGTTGCCAGGCTGGCAAGAGCAGGTCAGGGCTGGATGGTGCCTCAGGGGCTGTACTAGTCCTTTGCAGATCTTAACTTGATGGGACTGAGGAGGTACAAAGGAGAAAGATGGTGATTCTGTCTCATAACCCCTTGGGTCCATGAAAGCATTAGGGCCAGGTTTGGTATGTGGGGATGGGGGATGGTTAGCTATCTGTGAAAGAAGGCAAAGGTGGTTCTTAGTCAATAAAAGAAAAAAAAAAAACAGACCAAAGTTCTTTTAGGTTGAAAAAAAGCACATGGTGGTGGAGCTGGGAATGTGGAGAGAAATTGGGAAATTAAGACAAATTGGCCATTGATTTGAATTAAGATAGAAATTAGGGTTGGATAAATTCTTCCTCCTGAAGAATCTGGAAAGACAGGGCAGTAATGTATGCTCATGGATGCCTATTAGGAGGGAGGTAATTTAAATGGGTTTGTTGAGATGGAGAAGGAACGAACTTAAAAGGGGAAGCCTTTTCCTCTTAAGTTTTATTTCCTTTTAAACACCATCTGTCATCTGTTCATGTTTGAGGAGATTGTTGATTGCCCCCTATCTTTTCCTCATCCTTTTTGAGGGCTGAACTCAGCTAAATTAAGGTTGTGATCTTTTTAAAAAAGACTTTAATTTTATTTTTTTAAAAAGTTCCCTCTGGGGAAGGGAAGAGAGTGACAAGAAGAGCAGCTGTGTGTGTTGAATTTTCTCCAGGTGAACTGGTACAGAGGTGATCTTTGTTTAACTACTTAGCAATAACTACATATTGGGGTTCGAGTGTGCCTTGGGAGAGGTGGGAGAAGGATAGACCTTTGGCCAGACTGTTTCAAACAAAACCAAAAACCTAAATAGAGCACTACCATCCTCTGCTGCTGCATTTCTGTAGAAAGCAACTTTTTTTTTTTTTTAAGGAAAAGAAACAAAAAGACCCCAGCAAGCAAAAACATTTTTAAAAAAAACTTTTTTCCTATTTAAGTGATTCTTTCTCCTTCCTCTCTGTTTTTGGAGAATGAACTTAACATCCCGGCTTCTTTTGTTAAGCCATAGCTGACCTTAATCTGTGGTTAGTTCATTAAAATAAAATACTTTGTAAGAAGAGATATTTTTTATAATTGGACTGATGTTGAAACATGGGGTGGAGGCTGAAGCAATTTAGAAAAAGTTGAGAAATCTATTTTAGTGAACTGTAACCACAGATCACAGATTACTCCCAATGAGATGATCTGTCTTCGGAGTTCCTCCTTTCCCTGACCCTACCCTTTTCCCCAGGGGGTGGGAGTGGGCCTGTGGACACAGTGTGGGGGAGCTCCTTTGCATTTTGCACAAAGCACAAGTCTGGACAGCCTATGCTGTGGCCAGCACCATTTTTAAGAGCTTTAAACCAGAGGACCTATCCTAGGCCAATTTTCCTTTTCCTTTTCTTTTTCTGGGAAAACTTCAACTATGCAATTGTATACACTCCTGGGTACATACAAAGAAGGGGAATAAGTGTACTTAAGTGTCCAGGTGTTAACTGGGACTATTTTTCTGTATTTGGGTTTCTCTTTGGAAGTATGTACTCATAACCCACCCCATGGAATGTAATCCCCACGTTTGATCTGAGGCAAATGCGGCCTGGGTGTGTAGGGTGGGGAGTCGTGTTTGCCATATGTTGCTTCTACCCAATCAGGAAAGCTGTCTTGTTGTTTCCCCCTTGGTAACAAAATCACCAAGACTGTCCTCTTTATTGGAACTGCTCACATTTTAGAAAGGTTCCTTCCTCAAACTTGAAAGTCACTTATTTCCCAAATCTGATACTGTTGATTTAACCATTTCCTATGGCTATGAATTCTCAAGCTTCTATTTGAAAATAGACCTGTTTTAAGGAAGCAATGAAGTCAAAGGAGTTAGGTTTCAAAGAAGGGTACGTATACCAATATATTCAGGGCAGAACTGGGAATAGTATGAGACAAGCACTCCTCTTAGGCACAAAACTAAAGAGGATACCAAAAAACTCAATAATCAAGATAATGTTTTAATGCAATATTTTTAAAAAATCAATGCAAAAAAATCAATAATGAACAAAATGTCAATCTTAAAGACCAGATTAAACAGGACTGGGATTAGAGTGAGGGAAATAAGATTGAAATGAGCAAGTATAAGGGTTCAATCCTGTCTTTATTTAAAACTAATAATTTGTTCATTGTGGTGGTGGTGATTTTTTTACATTAGTTTTGATTTCCAAAAAAATAGTGCGTTAAAATAGTATCTTGGTTACTGGGTTTTGGGGCACCACTTAAATTTTGTGCCCCAAATGAGTGCCTTGCTCACCTCACCCTGTTTCTGGAGTTAGAACAATACTAGTGAGACTGCCACCTCATGGGCTTCCATCCCCTAACATGCACCCGAACAACAGGTGGCTCAAACTCACACCTTGAATTTGCACAACTCACTTAGCTTTCTCATAGGCATCCATCTATATATCATAGGATTCTGGCCTGGACCAATAGGAGTGGAAACAGACCAGAGATTTCCCTAGAGAATAAAACCAGGAAAGTTTTGATTCTCCACTGGACTGCTGTGTTTGGATTTGTTCTGTTACTAGTTCTAGGTAATACTTTTTGTTTTTAAAAACAGAGGACAAATGAACAAAAATGGAAACCTTATGTTGTTTGTTTTTCTTTTGATTTATAAATTAACCAACACCAATTTCTTCAGACTTCTTTTCAATAAAAAAGATGGAAATTCAAGGGGGTGGCCTAGAGGTAAGTTTGGTTAAATAGGGCTTTCTGTAGGCCTTATAGCCTTTTTGTTGTTAATCCTCACCTGAGTATATTTTTTCGGTTGATTTTTAGAGTGAGTGGAAATATCGATGTTTGAGAGACACATCAGTTGGTTGCCTCCTGCCACGGGATAGTACCTGCAACTCGGGTACATGTCCTAGACTGGGAATCAGGAATCGAACCTGAGACCCTTCTGAAAGCAGGCCAGCACTCTAACCAATGAGCAACACTGGCCAGGGCAGTTTTTATTTTTATTTATATATATATTTTATTGAGAGGAAGGGAGAGGGATAGAGAGTTAGAAACATCGATGAGAAAGAAACATCAATCAGCTGCCTCCTGCACACCCCCTACTGGGGATGTGCCTGCAACCAAGGTACATGCCCTTGACCGGAATCGAACCTGCGACCTCTCAGTCCACAGGCCGACACTCTATCCACTGAGCCAAACCGGTCAGGGCCTATTGTTTTTTATTAAATATTTTTCTTAATTTGGGGAGGTAATTATTTATTGAAGCATTAAATAAACCTCTCTGTTCTAAGTCTGAGGGACCCTGAGTCAATGGATATTTTTCTATAGGGATGAGTAGGGTTTGTTTTGCTTTATTCTTTGAGGGAATTGTGTGGGGTGGGGGAGTGAGGGAATAATGCCTAGGAAATGAACTTGGGTTGGTTTATGGTATTTTGGGAAGATGAGGGGGTGGAAGAGGCAAGCCCATGCAATTACTGTTTGGGGAGAAGGGAAGAGAGTGGTACATGATGTGCACTCAAACTGAGCAAAAATTCCTTAGTTAAGGAGAGTTCTGTGGGTAAAGGAGGTAAGCAGATCCCCATAACCCTGGCTGAGAGATGCTCTCTCTCAGTCTTAAATAAGTGCACTTAGTTCTTTAATTCAGGGGTTGGGGTACCCATTGAAGTTTTTTATTGGAAAGGGGAGATTTTCCCCTTCTGATTTAAGATAGTGCTACCCCTCCACCCTAATACACTCCAGCCCTGATGGAACAAGCATACTATAAGATAAGCCTCCAAAATCTTCTCAATCTAAGCTGGTTTTATTGAGGGTTACAAGATTTAACCAAAAGTTTTCCCCACATACTGGATTCTATCCAAATGAAAAGATTATATATAAGTATATATATTTATTTTGAGAAATTCAATCTCATTCTGGAGTGGGGATGGTGTTAAACAGTGCTGTACAGGCCTGGAGGGAAATATCCTCCCTCTTGCAGTTTCTTCTCAGGCAAAACTAAAGTTCACAGACCAATAAAACAAAAATCAGCAATGACTTTGTATTGTATATTTGGGAGGGGATACTGAGCCAAAAAGAATGGGGCTGGTTCGGAATGACGAGAACCTAGCCTTTACCGTTCTTACTCCTTCCTAAACAGCCACGTGTCCAAGGTTCCAGTCACTTTTTTTTCTTTACCAATAAAGTAGCTTCAGAAATGATTGTCCCTGAGTTACTTGGACACTTTGGACTCTGTCCTCTTCTTTCTCCAAGAGTCAGTGCCCCAGACACATAGCTACAGGTGAGGAGACAGAATTAGAAGCCCCTTCCTGGCCTGGAATCATCTGCACCGTAGATGTTTCTAGTTTCCTTTTCCCTCCAGGCCCTTTAATTGTAGATTCAGTGAGTCATACAAGCACTCTGTCTCACTTTGTAGACAACCAGTCTACAAATCACAGATTGTTTTGCCCATGTACTTAAGTTGATTAACAAAATATTATGAAGTCTCCCCTGTAGACACTCTGCATGGCACCTTCCTCCACCTGGTGAGTAAGGGGCCTCAGAAGAGAGGGAAGCTGGCTGATAGTAGCAGAACTGACCGAAGTGGGGGTGGGAAGGCCTATGGCCTCTCTGTGTTTATAACTGGATCTGTGACTCATCTTATGAGTCACTCAGCTCCTCCTTCAGCTGCCCCTCCTGGCAGCCTTCATTCGTAGCACAAACCTACAACCAGATCAGGATTCTGAAAATGGAAAAATCTGATACAGTTCCACCCTTCCTTTCGTCCACTGAGCCTCCACTGGGAGTGTGGGGTGATGAGGGGGTTCTGCTGCCCTCATTGCATTCCTGTTTGGGGACTAATCCAAGTCACCTTTCCCACTCCTCCCCCCAACTTTCTCCCAATCTGGTTTTTCTCTGTATTCCTCTGCTGTTTCTTACCTCAAAGTATTAAAGAATAGAATGAGGCTCTTGAGTGAAGGGTGGTGGGAGAAGAAAAGTGGATAATATTTTTAAATGGTGGCACACACCTCTTACTGCAACAGACCTTGGGAAGTATTTTCTTTCCCAGAGATTGAAACCCATGGAATGCAGGTGGGGGTGGGGATGCTTAGTAGCTTTTAGGACCTTGAGAATTAGGTATTCCTCTTTGTTCCAGGTTGACACCCTGTCTCACGATATGTATTTTCACTATTTCCATAGTTGCAGCCAGACAGGGAACTTGTAAAGCTGAGGCTGGAAGGGTGTGTGTGCTGGGGGTTGGAGAGAATAAAGTGACACTGGGCCTCCACCTACGGATTGCTGCCTCTGTACAGACTCAAAATCAATAAAACAGCAGTTGATTAACTCTTTGTATTTTATTTCCTGTTTGTGTTTTTTTCCATATCTAAATATAGATGTCACATTCAGACCATTGTCTCTCTCACCTACAGTCCTGTAGTTCTTTTACTTTCTTCCAGTGCCCTTCCCCCACCTCTGCTTCTTGGGTTGCAAGGGGGTAGGGAGGAGGAATGGGATTGTTGAACTGAACAGAGGTTTCCAGCCCTCAGCTTTCAGAATCCTGAACATGAATTATTAATTTGGAGATCCGGTGTCTGGATTGGAGGGAGGGGTCATGTGCTTGGGGTGGGCTCCAGTTTCTAACTGGTTGGGGTGGTGTGTGTGTGCGGGCATGTATGCATGTGTGTGTGATGGGTAAAGTTGGTGAGATCTTTTCCTTGGGTCTCACACCCCCACCCCAAAACTTGCACATAAACATACCTGGACTTGTGTCTGCTTTGTGGAGAGATTTCAGTTTCTCGCCTTTTCCACTGCACCGTGCATATGAGGTATGCTTCATGCTCTCTGGGGAAGGATAGACAAAAACACTAACTCATCCCCATCCCCAATTCTTGGGTCTCCTCAGGCAAAACTACCCTGAGGTCCAACTTCCATTTACTTCTCAACCCCTTTTGGTAGGTCTGTCAGGAGTGGCTGTAAGAAGGCCTTAACTACTTTTGTGTTCTACTTCCTCCACCCCCACCCCTTTTAAGATATAAAAAAACAGCTTCCCAGGGAAGCCATCACTCAGAGTCTAGAGCCCACATTGGTCCAGTTTAATATTTGGTATTACTGCTCCCCTCAATCTCCAATTCTCGTGAATAGGAGTTGGAAGAAAGAATAAAGGAGGGAATCTGGGTATTTCCCCCCATTTCCCCATTGATTCCTTACCCTTCCCAGGCTCCTCCATTTCCTCTCCACTTTCCTAAAATTGTGTGTATGCTCCTTTAAGGGGCTGGGCATCTCTCCCGCCCTCTCCAGAGTCGACTGAAGTTTCCGAGGAGCCTCCTCTAGCTGGACACAGCTTTCAAAGACCCCAAATCGTGCTCCGTGCACCTCAAATGTTCATTTACCCTAATTGTTCCCTTGCTGGGATCCTATCCCTGACTTCCCTCCTCTCAGCTACAAGATCCAGCCTCTCCCCAAGGGGCTTGAGCATCCTTGAAGTTTACCACCTTTAACTGCTCCGTCCCCGGATGGAGCCGGAGAAATGTGGTGGGGGGGCCGGGGCCAGAGTTTCAACATCGCCCCCCAGAAGGAGGAGCCAGAGATGGGGGTAAGGAGAGGAAAATTGGGCTTGAGGGGAGGGGTTGGTCGGTCAGAGGGTGTGAGAAGGGAGGGTGTGGAAATAGAAAGAAAAGGATCTAGAGCAGGAGGAGGGTGTGTCTCATATTCTCTGGCTGATGGAGCTTGGTCTGTCTTTTTCAGTCTCAAGTTCGTCGTCTCATTATCCATTAACCAGCCCCTCCCTTCACTGTCTGCCAACCCAGGCTCTGAGCTCCCCATAGCCACTGATCTCAGTTTCCCCTGAGTCTGAGTGTAGGCCTCCAAAGGTGGCTGCTGAGTTAATCCGAGACCCCAGGGTTGGAGAGGCCTGGGAAATAACGCTACACCCTTCACAGTTCTCTGGACCACAGTCTGTCCAGGGGAGTGGGATGCCAGAGCCCAGGAGTCCTCAATTTGGCAGTTGCCTGGCCTCTGGATGCCTCCCAGGTAATAACGTCCTTCCAGTACCTCTGATCTTCAGAAATAACTTTAAATTTCATCCTTCTCAAATCTTGTTTCCTACCTGCACTAAAGTTACCTTCATATTCCTTTCCTGGCTCCAAGTGCTGCTTCTGCTTGAGGCTTGTTCTCTTCTCTGAACAGAACTGTCTGGGAGCTTGGACCTTGATGATCCCCCCATTTTCTTGACCCTGTTACCCCTTTTCTCATTTACTTATTCAATAAATATTTAACTGTCTACTATGTGCCAGGCACTGTGCTAGACTCTAGAGTAAAAGATTACAAATTCTCTCCTCATAACCTCTCATTCTTAGGAGGTAGAGGAGGATCTTAATCTTTCCTCTTTAGATCCTCCTGTCTCAGAGGAGTGGGTGTACACATGTGGGCAATACTGGAATGGTCATAACCTGGCTTCTCCTGTAGGGGAGCAGATCCTAGCATGGGCCCCAGGGGTGCGGAAGGGGTTGGAACCTGAATTGCCTGGAACCCTGATCTGCACCAACTTGAGGGTCACCTTCCAGCCTTGTGGATGGCAGCGGCGTCAGGTGAGATGGTTAGGCCAACGAAAATGACAGCTAGAGTCTAGAAGGATTTAGACAACCATTATAGGAAGTGTGAGAGCTATTCTTTTTTTTTTTTTGAAAAATTTTTTGTTGTTAATCCTCATCTGAGGATATTTTTTGCATTGATTTTTAGAGAAAGTGGAATGGAGATTGAGAGAAAGGGGGGCGGGGATAGAGATAGAGAGAGAGACAGACAGACAGACTGACACAGTCAGACATCGATTGGTGGTCTCTACATGTGCCCTGACCAGGGTGGGGATTGAACCTGCAACCCAGGTATGTGCCTTGACTGGGACTTGAACCCTGAGATCCTTTAGTGCATGGGTTGGTGTTCTAACTATTAAGCATACCCAGCTAGAGAGTTATTCTTAAAGGCTCTCTTTGGAATGTATCGGGGATAATCAATGGGTTCTCTTCTAGAAAGGTGAAGGGCTACTGAGATAGGATGTGAGATTTCGGATGTCTTTAGCATGTCATGTGCTTCCTCTAGGAGACTCCTCTAAGCAGTGATTATGATTTTGCCCTGGTCAACATTGGGCAATTAGAGGCTGGTAAGTGTTGGGGGCTGGTAAAAGGGGCTCCCTGGGGGTGTTGGCTACTCTCCTCAATCCTTCCTCTATTCTTAGAGGACAGTCAGAGATGCAGTGGGATGGGCAGGAAGAGTTCCTCCTAGAGGGACCCTGATCCATGGCAACACTGCTCTCTAATTCTTGACTTCAGTGAGTAGCCTGTCTCGAGTCCAACTCCACCGTCCAGGGTCCCTGCTTAAATTTATCCCTGAGGAGATCCTGATTCACGGCCGAGATTTCCGGCTGCTCAGAGTTGGTTTTGAGGCTGGAGGACTAGAGCCTCAGGCCTTTCAGGTAAGAGGCTCCCAACCTAAGACCCCTTTCTTCCCTGAGAACCTTGGAGTCCTTTCCCTGGCAATTCCCAGTACTCCCTTATTTCCCAGGATCCCTCTCCTCATTCGCTCTGCCTCTTTCCTCAAGGAGTGGCTAAAAGGCTGGGATAAATGATAGTATAATGAGAATACAAGGCCTGAATTCTAGCCTGCCTCTGCCCATTACCAGGAGTATGAATGACTGTGGGCAAGTGTCTTCCTTTGAAAAACAGGGAGGGTTGGAGGAGATGATTCCTAATATCTTCAAGAATTAACATTATGTGATTCTGTGGTTCTAGGCGTACCCTCTTGACCCCAGGCCCCGTGACCTGTAGAAGCCCCTACCTTAAGGATTGTGTTCACTGTTCTTCTCTGTTGGTGGCAAAGACAGTGAAGCAACACACCCCATTTCCTTTTCACTTCAGTCTGAGCCAAAAAGATGATGTACTTTCCTCCACAGGTGACCATGGCCATTGTCCAAGCCAGAGCTCAGAGCAGTCAAACTCAACAGTATTCAGGGATAACCCTGAGCAAGGCTGGTGAGTGATGGTGCTTTGGGATAAGGAAAAGATAGAGACTGAAAAACAGAGGCTGGTTGAAGACAAAAAGAGCTGAGCAGCTGTCCTCTTTCTCTTCTGTGCCTCACTCCTGCCCTAGGCCAGAGTTCTGGCTCCAGAAAATCACCTATTCCCCTCTTGGAGACACCAGAAGACTGGGAGACTGAGAGGAAAAAGCAGGGGGCCAATGGTTGGCGGGTTAGTCTTGTCAATGAGAGATTCGACGTAGCTACCAGGTGATGCCCCGGTCCGCCCCAACTGCTGTAGCCTCCCCTATTGTCCCATAGTTCTCTGACTCTTAAACTATGCTTCCCTCACACTCCAGCTTCCTAGGACAGCCACAGAGCTATCCCCCTTACCTCTTAGGTCTCTAAATCTCAGATCACTTGGAATGATCACCTCCTAAGCACCTCCCTTGTAATCACAGGTTTGCGTTATGAGGTCACTGAGCCAAGATGTGACATAACTCTCAATTTCACAGCCTCCCCCGTTACTTCTGGGTCCCTAACCGAACTCTGGACAGTGAGGTCAGGAGAGCATTTGGCCACTTTCATCAGGGCCGTGGACCGGTCAGTGTGAGGGTGGGGATTAGAGGGTTATGGGAGGTCAGGGGTCACTGTGAAGGGAGGGAATCCCTGTGAGGTCAGTGTGGGGGCAAGGGTAGGGTGAGGCTCTAAGTTCCTCCTCCCACAGTGATTCTCCTCTCACCCATTTAGCGCCTGTCCTGGCATCACCCTGGAGGCAGTGATCTTCTCCGCTGTGGAGGTTTCTACACAGCCAGTGACCCTAACAAGGAGGATATCAGGTGAGGGAAGTGTGATGAGAATTAAAGGTTAGGTGTTCAGAAAAGACTCCTTCCCTCACTTTCTGACTCTCTCCTCCAGAGCAGTGGAGTCTATGCTCCAGGCTGGGCATTCCGACGTTGTCCTGGTTGACACTATGGATGAGCTGCCTAGTCTTGCAGATGTCCAACTTGCCCATTTGAGGCTGAGGGCCCTCTGTCTGCCTGGTGAGAATAACCTTTAGCCCCTTACCCCACTTGTAAGTCTGCTGATCCTAACCTGGCTTTCCATTTGCCTGATAGAGATAAGCAACCAACCTTTCAGGCTAATGAGCCTTAGTTTTCTACTCAATTCTCCCATCTCCCACATACTAATTTCCTGTCTTCCAGACCTCAATGTATTCTTTTTGTTAACAGCTTTATTAAGATATAATCTACATAGTATAAAAATCATCCTTCACCCAAAAGTATACAATTCAATGAATTTACAACTTTGTACAAACATTACCACAACTGAACTTTTGAAACCTCATGGCCATTTATATACTTACTTTTCATTCCTATTCCCAGCCCAAGGCAAGCACTTCTTAACCCTTCAGGCTATAGACCCTGACTCCTGAATCCTGAGTTCTGATCTCTCTGCCCTTCTGACCCCTCTACTATCCATCAGATTCATCTGTATCTGAGGATAAATGGCTCTCAGCCCTGGAAGGAACACGATGGTTGGATTATGTCAGGTACTCCCTCTTTTTCTAAAAATGACTTATAATTCAAACCGCCCCCCCCCCCCAAACTTCTGTTAACTTGGATTCCTAGGTGGCCTTCCATTAATTTTTCTCCTTGGTTTCCCAAGAAGGCTGTTATTTCATGCTCCTTAGAAGGAGAAGACAGGATTTTGGAGTTGGCCTCTATTCTGTCCCATGACCCCTCACTCCTCTTTTCCAGGCTTATTCTCCCCTCCTCTTCCTCACCTCCAGGTCTTGCCTTCGAAAGGCCAGTGACATCTCAGTCTTAGTGACATCTAGAGTTCGCTCAGTAGTACTTCAAGGTGAGTTTCTTGGGTCAATTCATTCCATTATTTGAGTTTTTCCTTTACCCGCCTAACTGGCTTGTGCGAATTATTTGCAGGCCATACAAAATTATAGACTTAAAAATTAGCCTGCTATATTTGTTCAAACATTTAATTAACCCACCCCTAATGCCTTGGCAGGGCCTGACCAAATGATTTCATGGACCATATGGCCCACAGGCCAGACACTCACCACCTGTTATAAAGCTTGTCCCCTTCTAGTCCTAGCATCCTTTTTTCCCTTTACTAGGAACTACCCGTGAGCTCTAACTCATCCTTTAGTGCTACCTCTGCCTCCCCACCACAGCTTGTGGTCCCTAATGGCAGGATTCTCTGCCCTCTGTTCTCGTTCTTCCAATATGGATGGAGTTAGGGGTTGGGATGGGAAGGACAAGTGGAAGCTGATTTGAGATTTATAATGCTGCCCCCTACATGTGAGGCTGGGTATTTCTATCCAGGTGGAGTCTATGAAGTGAATCAATCATTCAAGGTCTTTGTTTTTTCTTTACTTCTATGTGCCCTCTCAATCCTACCTACCCCAAAACTTTTCCCCTCTGTGCTTCTCACTTCTTGCCATGTTTTCTTTTCTCATTCTCTTCTGCCCTAGTTTCTTGGCCCCACCTTCTTTGTCCCTTCTCCCCCTTTATCACCAGAGCGCGGTGATCGTGATTTCAATGGCCTCCTCTCTTCACTCGTCCAGCTGCTTTCAGCCCCTGAAGCCCGAACACTGCTTGGCTTCCAATCACTAGTGCAGCGAGAGTGGGTGGCAGCTGGACATCCCTTCCTGACCCGACTTGGGGTAACTGGGGTCAGTGAAAAGGTGAGAACATTTTGGGAGGGTATTGGGATGGGGGCCAGTATTACTTAAAAAGAGGATCAGAACATTATATAGTATAATCCACTGGAGGTGAATAAGGTCTGAAGGGTTCTGAGGCTAGGCTGAGTTTGAGGGAGAACCCAGAGGAGTGAGGGACCACACTCCCTATTATGCTCAATTCAGGTTCCCATTTCCTGATCTTCATAGTGGCCCCTGTTCCCTGTGTCCCTCTCATTTGTCATCCTCCCCTTTTAGATTCCTAGTCCATTCCATCCTCTTAATTTACCTTTTTTTCAGGCCCCAGTGTTTCTTCTCTTCCTTGATTGTGTCTGGCAGCTCCTCCAGCAGTTTCCAGCTGAGTTTGAATTCTCTGAGTTTTTCCTTCTTGCTCTTCATGACAGTGTCAGGGTTCCTGACACACTTACATTCTTGAGAGATAATCCCTGGGAGCGTGGAAAGCAGAGTGGACGGGTCAGTGACTTCCATTTTTCACTTGTCTTCCACTTCCCCCCATCTCCCATTGAGAAGTACTTTCTGAAGTTTAGTCTTGATTATGAAAAGTGAGGTCTGTGGGTGAGAAAGGGGGAGATTGGTGCTCTCTCTCAGGACTGGACTTTCACCCTACATATGTTTCCTGGAGTAAGAGATGAGTATTTAATAATTTCTCTCTAGACATGTGAGGATTATATATACACTAGAGGCCCAACGCACAGATTCGTGCATTAGTGGGGTCTTTCAGCCTGTCCTGCAGGGATCAGGTGGAAACCTGCCCAATGCATGCATTCGTGCACTGGTGGGATCCCTCCGCCTGGCCTGTGGTGATCAGGCTGAAACTGGCAGCCTGACATCCCCCAAGGGGTCCTGGATTATGAAAGGGCACAGTATGCATATATTTGGTTAATCTCTTCCCGCCCTTCCCTCTCTCCCCTTCCCTCTGAGATTCAGTAGTCCATCCCAGGTTTCCATGCCTGTGCATTGAGCATCTGCCCCCTGGTGGTCAATATGCGTCATAGCTACTAGCGGAAAGGTCAAATGGTTGATCACTTAGGCTTTTATATCTATAGATTTTTTTCTTTGTTTAACCATCTTTTTTCTTGTTTCCCTGTTTACAGTTCAACTCCTATTCACAAGTCTATACCCCAGGGCACTCGGATCCCCCCACTGGGAACTCTGTTAACTCACAGCTATCTGTCTGGGACTGGGATTTACGCTACAGCAATGAACAGATACTACAATTCCATAATCCTGGCTATGACCCAGAACACTGCCCAGATTCCTGGCTTCCTAGACAGCAGGTGAGGTGTCTGAACTCCCTAAAATCCCTTGACTGTCTCACAGGCTCATCCTACTAGATGGGGGGAAGTGGAAAGATAGTGTCCAAGTCCCCCAGGGAAAACTACCCTACTCCTCTTCTACAACTGCCACTTATTGTTTCTGACTGTCCCCAGGAAGACAGAAATCCTAGGATAGCAGTGGGCATCCTTTTGGCCCTCATCTTCTGTCTCATGCATACATTTTACAAGTTTCCCTAACATCAACTTTAATCAGTCCTGAGGCCTATTTTGAAACCTAATGAAGAGGTAGAGTTCTCAGTGGGAGGCTTGCAGTTCCACCACCAGTGCAGTGAGTAGTAGCTGGACATTCTTTCCTGACCCAATTTGGGAAAACTGGGTTCATCTGGTTTCTAGGTCACCAGCTGATTTTCCTTTCCCCTTTAGCCAAGCTTCGTGGTTCCTGGACCTCCCAGTTCTGTGTGGCTCTTCTCTAGAGGGGCTCTGACTGCCCTGAATCAGCTCTGTCCTTGGAGGGACAGTCCTTGCCTGCTGACAGTCTCTTCACGTTGGCTCGCTCGACCTGCTATCTCTTCGGAAAGTCTAGCTGATCAAGAGTGGGGGCTCCCCTCACATTGGGGAGCTTGCCCTTTACCTGCAGGGCTGCTGCTGCCTGGGTATTTGGGACCCCAGATCAGGCTCTGGAGACGCTGCTACCTAAGGGGAAGGCCTGAGGTCCAGGTGAGAAGATAGGGATTGGGAGTGAGAGAAGGGTTTGACTGCTGAACCAGATGTTCTAGGAGAAACAAGATGTTTCAGGAGAAAACAGATTTTTTCCAGGAGCTGGAATAGCAAGGGGCTGGGGAAACTGGGAAGTGAAGAACCATTCATGTAGGTATCAAAGTGGATAGGTTTGAGATAGTATGGGTGGGTGGGGAAAATTGCTTGTGGCTCA
Organism: Murina feae; assembly: GCA_004026665.1. NCBI lineage: Eukaryota > Metazoa > Chordata > Mammalia > Chiroptera > Vespertilionidae > Murina > Murina feae. The sequence continues at coordinate 38,930 of PVJC01004701.1, read as the reverse complement.
GATTTAGTGGAACCTAGGGCATAGTTGGAGGGGGAAAGAGAATTAAAGATGCCAGAAGCAGCGGACAGATCTGAGAAGCAGAAGGCTAGAGCTGCACTAATACTGATCCTCTATTTCTCCTCACTCCCTTCCCAGATGGGCCTCTCAGCTCCCACCATCACGGGCCTCCAGGATGAGCTATCCCATCTTCAGGAGCTATTAAAGAAATGGACTCCAAGAACATCGCCTGAGGACCGCTCCAAGAAAAGAGACCCAAATCCCACTCTCTCGCAATCCTGTTGAAATGGCTGGCTTTCTCACGGGCAGGGCGAAAGGGGGTCCGGGGTGAGATAGGGTTCTAATCCTTTCAGTTTTTCTTATCGGGTCTTGCTGCCTCCGCTTTCACATTCCAGCCCTCAATCACGACCCGACTTGATTTTCCATTGCAGGTGGGTGGAGCTACCTACAACTCTAGCTCTGTCCTGTTTAGCTCCTCAATATGTATATAGTGTCTTGTGATTTGAACAATTAAGAAACAAAAACAATCCAAAATATGATCACCTGTTTTTTGTGTTGTTTTTTTTTTCCCCAGGGAAATTCCATCCCTTTTGGATGTCCAACTGTTAATTTTGAGTTCAGGCCTCATTTTCACCTCCTTTTGCTGCTTAATTCCAATGTCTATTTCTCCCCTTAGAGCTTCCTATGGGTATGGAGTGGATATGGGAGACACCCTGTCTCTTCCGATTGTCTATTTTTGTAGTGAATTTCTATTTAAGGGGTTCATTAAAGCACAGTATTTATACTTGTTGCTGGCACTGTTTCTTGCGTCTGAATAAAGGATCCTGGGCGAGTGGGGTAGGTGTAGGTTGGGTGTGACCCACGAGAGACTGGCACTCACCCAATTATTGATAAGGAAATAAGGGGTGGGTCAGGGGAAGCTCTGCCCACTTCACGGGCAATTTGGAAAAGGTTTTCTTTTCCGTGTCTCCCATTTGGGAACAGGTGGTGCAAAAGCATACCAAGAAGCGGTTGCTGGGGCCAGGAATGTTCTGGAGGTTGAAGCCTCGGGGTTTCCATGTCAACCACCCCTCAGCGTCGGTCCCACCTCCTCTGTAAGCCTCGGGTTCCCCGGAACCCCCTGTGTGATAACCGCGAGGCGAGCTGAGACGTCACTTCAGCCGCGACACTGGCGAAAAGGAACTCAAGCCCGGGCCGGGGTGCAGGGCTGCCTCCGCGCTGTCCGTGGCTGAGGGGGTTCCTCGCACACCCTTCTCCGGGGAACACACTATATGAAAAGTCAAGTTTCGTCCCGTCAGTTCTCAAATTTACATTTTGGAAACTGTGATCCTGCACCGTCTCACTCAGCCGTGGGAGGGTCCGGGCGTTTCCGTTCCGCCTTCCTCGCCCGTAGCGCTCGCAGCCGCCTCGGCGCAGACGGACTCGGTGACCGGCGCAGACGGACTCGGTGACCCGCGCCGCCCCTGGGACCCGCGGCTCCTAAGATGGCGGCGGCCGCTTCCGGCCCCGCCCACCGCCGCGGCGCGTTCCCGCCCCGACGTCCGCCTTCGCCCCGGAAGTGGAAGTGCCGACTGAAGGTGGAGGGCGGAGTCGCTGCCTGGACACGGCGGGAGCTCGTTCGCCATGGCGGCCGGGCCGATCTCCGAGCGGAACCAGGGTGATCGGAGGGAACGAGCCAGGATCGGGCTGGGGGGGTTGGGAGGCTCCACTGTGGCCGCCAGTGTTTCCGTCGGGGCGGGAGGCTGGGCTTCCCCGGGGGGCGCGAGACCGGCCCGGTGCCCGCTCGGGGCGGGGGAGGCCGCGTTCAGGCGAAGGCCTGGGCTTGTGATGCTTTCTACACCCAGTCTTACGCCTTCCCACTGGTAAAAAAGTTGCAAAGAGGATTTGCAGCAGAACTCTAAGTTAGACTTGGGGAGACTCTGGTTTCTGCAGAAAGGGAGGTGTGTGGGCTTCATCTGACGGTTTTTTGTTGTTGTTTCCTTCTTGCTCCTATACCCTGTCTCTACCCCCAATGACCCCGCTTGGTGTTCACCTTCACGTTCCTGTCATCCCCGTTTCCTGGCACTGCCTCTCGGCCCCAACCTCCTCCTCCCGTCGTCCAGATGCCACCGTGTACGTGGGGGGCCTGGACGAGAAGGTGAGCGAGCCGCTGCTGTGGGAGCTGTTTCTCCAGGCCGGGCCGGTGGTTAACACCCACATGCCCAAGGATAGGGTCACCGGCCAGCACCAAGGTGAGTGCGTGCGCTTTCTGCCGAGGGGACACACTGCTCTTTGGGAATCCCAGCGGCACTCTCGGCTGTTTTGGAATAAGCAGCCTAACCATTTCTGTCTCTTAAGTCTGTGCCACAGTTTGTTTCTGGGGCCGTTCTCAATGGAAGTGAGGTTATTATTTCTTACTTTTGGTGATTTCGAAGGTGGGTGAGGTGTACCCCATTTTGCACCACTTCGCTTAGGTTAACCTCCTCCCTTCCACGTCTCCAGGTTATGGCTTCGTGGAATTCTTGAGTGAGGAAGATGCTGACTATGCCATTAAGATCATGAACATGATCAAACTCTATGGAAAGCCAATCCGGGTGAACAAAGCATCAGCTCACAACAAAAACCTGGATGTGGGGGCCAACATTTTCATTGGGAACCTGGACCCAGAGATTGATGAGAAGTTGCTTTATGATACTTTCAGCGCCTTTGGGGTCATTTTACAAACCCCCAAGATTATGCGGGACCCTGACACAGGCAACTCCAAAGGTTACGCCTTTATTAATTTTGCTTCGTTTGATGCTTCGGACGCAGCGATTGAAGCCATGAACGGGCAGTACCTCTGTAACCGCCCTATCACTGTGTCCTATGCCTTCAAGAAGGACTCCAAGGGTGAACGTCATGGCTCCGCAGCCGAACGACTCCTGGCGGCCCAGAACCCACTCTCCCAGGCTGACCGCCCTCACCAGCTGTTCGCAGATGCACCACCTCCACCCTCTGCCCCCAATCCTGTCGTATCATCATTGGGAACTGGGCTTCCTCCACCAGGTAAAGTTTTTGATTCAAAATATATTTGCTTTGGGTTTGGTGGGTAGAGCAGGAAGAAGGAAAAAGGATAATAAAGGAGGACGCTGAGTCAGCGGGTGACGAGAGGAGGATTGAGGTGCGATGGTTGTGATGATGGGGAGAAAAGTTGCTGTTTCTGCAGGAAGCTGACGTTTGTATTGGCTAACATCGCCTTTTTTAGAGAGCTGGGAGAGGCTACGCTGGAACAGGCTCGCTAAAGACATTCTCTTCTCACTATCACTAATTCTTCTTCCATTTCCTCTATAGGCATGCCTCCTCCTGGCTCCTTCCCACCCCCAGTGCCGCCTCCTGGAGCCCTTCCACCTGGGATACCCCCAGCCATGCCCCCACCACCTATGCCTCCTGGGGCTGGAGGACATGGGCCCCCTTCAGCAGGAACCCCGGGGGCTGGGCATCCTGGACACGGACACTCACATCCTCACCCATTTCCACCGGGTGGGATGCCCCATCCAGGTAGGTGTTCTTTGCTGGGAAAGGGAGGGCTGATGAGCTTGAAAGAGGATCTCTATCCCCACTTATTTCTGCCCTTTTTTCTTTAACAATAATAGATAGTTCCAGAGCTGAACTTTCTTTCAGACATTATTTTATAAGAAGAAACATAAAATACTTTACTGTTTACTTTAGCAACTACTACCCTGTCTCCATTTAAGTTTTTCTAAAGGGTATAACTATGCTTACTGGTTTTTGTCTCCTTAACTTATAATTCCTCTGACTTTTATCCCAAAGCAATGACCTAATTGCTCAATCTAGGGGACACTTCTGCTCCTGATCTAGTTTGACCTTTGTTCTTACTCAAAACTAGCCATGCCTTTAAAAAAAATTTTGGAATTTGTAGGAGCATTGGTTAATAAAGTTATATAGGTTTCAAGTGTACAATTAAGTAATACATCCCCTCGTCATTTATTCCCCTTTACCCATTTCTACCTCCCTCCACCCCCCTTTCCTTTTGGTAATCACCATACTATTATCTGTGTCTACGAGTTGTCCATGTCTTTTTTTTTTTTTTTTAATTATAAAAGCAGTATTTATTAAAAGACATCTCATTTTCAAAATTGAGCTATCAGCTGTTTAAGTATGTATACATTTTTTTGGACACCCTGTAATATAACTCAGTAACTCAATAGATCTAGAGAAAAGATTGGAGGTTGCCAGAGGTAGGAGTGGGGGGTCGGGGGGAGAGATGGATGAACTTGTTATAGAATATAAATTATAAATTAAATTTTTTTCCTTTTTTTATTGCTTAAAATATTACAAAAAGTAGTTCATATGTCTCCTTTTTTTTTCCTTCCCCTTGATCTTCCCCCAGCCTCCCCTACCCCCCAGTGTCTTGTGTCCATTGGTTATGCTTATATGCATGCATACAAGTCCGGTTGATCTCTTACCCCTCTCCCCTCCCCCACCCCTACCCCCACCCCTACCTCTTCCCAACCCTCCCTGACCTTCCCACTGTAGTTTGACAGTCTGTTTGATGCTACTCTGCCTCTGTATCTATTTTTGTTCATCAGTTTTAATGGTCTTTATTATCCATAAATGAGTGAGATCATGTGGTATTTTTCTTTCATTGACTGGCTTATTTCACTTAGCATAATACTCTCCAGCTCCATTCGTGCTGTTGCAAATGGTAAGAATTCCTTCTTTTTTACAGCAGCATAGTATTCCATTGTGTAGATGTACCACAGTTTTCTAATCCATTCATCTGCTGATGGGCACTTAGGCTGTTTCCAAATCTTAGCTATGGTGAATTGTGCTGCTATGAACATAGGGAAGCATAGATCCTTTCTGATTGGTGTTTCTGGTTTCTTGGGTCTGTTGTTTCCTTTTATCTACAGAGAAATTCCAGACTCATTGCCATTGCCATAGCATTCTAGGCTTTTCTTGATCCGTCCCCTGGTTCTCCTGGAACTTTGTTGCTTAACACACCTATGATTCTAATCTTTTCTGCCTTCGATGTTCTATTCCTACTCTGTCCATCTGAAAAATTCTTATTCGTCCTTTAAAAATAGATCTTTGCCCAGATAGTATCTCTGTGACTTTTCCAAATTCTATCAATAGACTAATTCAGCTGTCATGAGGTCCGAAAGGTTGGTGACCACCAGACTAATTCACTCCATTTGCCATGTACTTCTGCAGCACTGTTACAGTGCCTGAATCATGGAAAGAGCAAGTGAAGTGGCGGAGGAATTGCTTGGGTAGTTGGTTGGTTTGTACTGTTGGAATGCGTTCAAGGATAGGGGCATTTTTAAATCAACCTTATTTTCCATACTCTTCCTGATGTCACTCCATTTTATCTGCCCTTTCTCTTGTGTGTCTGTTCTCATAGGCATGTCTCAGATGCAGCTGGCCCACCATGGCCCTCATGGCTTAGGACACCCCCATGCTGGGCCCCCAGGATCAGGGGGGCAACCCCCACCACGACCACCACCTGGCATGCCTCATCCCGGACCTCCTCCAATGGGCATGCCTCCCCGAGGGCCTCCGTTTGGATCTCCCATGGGTGAGTAGACTCTAGCCTCTTCCCCCCTCCTCCTCATACATCATATTTTGTGGCTTCCTTTGTCACACCTCCTTTCCCCTGCTCTTCTCCTTGTCTGTTCTCTCCCTACATTCCCCCAGCATCAGCTCTCTCCTATTTCTTGCTTTTACTAACTTTTCTTTCTCTTCTTACAGGTCACCCAGGTCCTATGCCTCCCCATGGTATGCGTGGACCTCCTCCACTGATGCCCCCTCATGGATACACTGGCCCTCCACGACCCCCACCCTATGGCTACCAAAGGGGACCCCTCCCTCCACCCAGACCCACTCCCCGGCCTCCAGTTCCCCCTCGTGGCCCACTTCGAGGCCCCCTCCCTCAGTAATTTCTCATTCTCTTTCCTCTTGTTTTATCTTCCCAATATCTTTTCAGTTCCTTGGACCAATCAGAGTTGCTGTAGTTTCTTGGGGTTAAGGCCTTGATCCCTTTTTTTTTTTTTTAAGATTTTTTTACTGATTTTAAGAGGGGAGGAATAGAGGGAGAGAAACATTGATGTGAGAGTAAAACATTGATTGGCTGCCTCCTGCATGCCCCCTACTGGGGATAAGCCTGCAACTCGGGCATGATCCCTGACGCAAAATATAGCCAGCATTCTTTCCGTGCACGGGATGATGCCCAGCCAACTGAGCCACACCGGCCAGGGCCCATAGGCCTCTTTTTAAAGTGTAATTTTTTAAAACAGAAAGTTGTTTTTTCTATGTTGGTCCCGAGTGTTTTGCAGATGTACAGAGAAAATAAAGCTAAATTCCTTGTTTATTTTTTGTGGTGTTTTCCTTGACAAAGTAACTTTTTGTAGGAAGGGGTGTCTGTTTATTGGGAGAAAAATGATAATATAGGAGTGAGGGTGTTTATTCCACATTTAAAGACTTATTTTTTTAAGATGCTGCTGCTAAGGTGCTGCTGCTGTAATTGTTGGACCGCTGTGCACTATGGCAATTGTTTCCTTATGTCAAGCTTATACAGTTAGTTTCTAGGATGGAGTCTCAGTATCAATGGCATAGGGTTATTCAGTGAGAACAGAAGTAAAGTTACTGGAGATATGCCGGCAAAATATGAAGTAACATGCACAAAGTGATCGTATTACTTGTAATAACTAGATTGGAAACAACTCATATTCATCAGTAAGGGACTGATTGAATAAACGGTAAATTCACACAATAGAGTACTGAGCCGAGTAGAAAGTATGGAAGATGCTACATACTGTTGTGAAAAGAGCTCCAGGATATAGAGTAAAGATAGTAATACACAGAACAATGCATAGTGTGCCACTTAACCTATCTTAGGGGTGGTACATAATGAATACATTTGTTTATGCTTTAAAAATGTAAGGATAAGACAAAAACTAGTGGAAGTTGATACAACTAGCAGACGGGAGGAGAGCTGGAGGAAAACTAGCAAACGTATCTACGTTCATGTGGTTTTCTTTGGAACCATATACCACCAAGCAAAGTTGGAATTGGGACATAGGAACTCAGTAAATGTTCACTGACTTCTTATCACCAGACATCCTGGATAAGGGATTTGTATCTTGCTATTTTTTTCTCAGTCTTTCCAAATCTGATTTACATCACGTCTGAATCAAAGACTTTTAGTAACTAGACTAAATCCAATAGCTTTTTCTCCCCTCTTTCTGTTCCTTGCCACATTTAATTTGGTTGTATCACTCCCTTCTCGAAGCTATCAGCTATCGGTTTTGACTTATGTAACCTTAAACTTTTCTAATTTCTAGGCAAGAAAAGGTGAGCCTGGCCCTCTTGCTCTTTTGTGTCATTCTCTGACATTTTTATGGTACCTACTAGGACCGCTGGGGCAGCAGAGGATGCGAAGATGAGCAAGGCCATTCTGCTGTTAATCATTACCAAGGGTATAGACTTGACATTATTATGAAATAAAACAGTTTGAGAGGGGGCTGAGGGCGGCTTAGAAAGGGTCAATGGGGGGGGGGGCGCTATATGTAATAGTTTCAACCATAAAGATTTAAATACGTATTTTGAGAGCATAGGGAAGGCTATCTAAAAGAACTTCCTGGAAAAAAGTGATACTTGAATGTTTGGTGTTGAAGGCAGGATGAGGTCAGAGCCAGTTTAGGAGCTCCTCCCACAGATCAGTGCTTCTCAGCTCATTTTCGCATCGTGGTTACAGAGCCATTTGAAAGGCCATACTGAGGGCAAGGGACATGGCTGCTTGAGGCTGGAGGCAGTTGGCTCAGGAATTCTAGCTGTCCCAGGCTCTGCCGAGAAGCCCAAAGTGCTGAGGGAGTTAATATCTGCACACATTGTCCAAACACTGATGGGGAAGCTGTTGTCCATGATGGAAGCCACAGGAGGGATTTAAGCGAGGGAGTGGCAGATGTGTGTTTTAGAACCATGGTGGCAGTGTGAAGTAAATACGAGAGATGAAGACCAGGGCAAGTACCAAGTTGTGTATCAGGCAATAATTCAGGTGAGAGATGAAGTCGTAAATGAGGGCTATAGCAGGAGCTGGGATGAAGACAAATAACATTGGGGAGGTATTTAAAAGGCGAAATAGTAGGACTCGGAGTTAGAATGGATATAGTGAATGAGGGGGGACAGTGGAATCAAGGATGAGAGTATGCAGCAGGAGGAATTTTGGGGCCAGAATGGTAACAACTATTTTCTCTATTACTGTAGATTAATTTGCTTTTTCTTGAAGTTTATATAAATGGGATCATATAGTATTGTGCTCTTCGTGGTCTGGCTTCTTTTGTTCATTATTTGTGAGATGTTCTTATGCCATTTTATATAATAGTTCAGTCTTTTAAAAATTTATTACATAACATTCCCTTCAATGAATATACCACTATTAGTTTACCCAAGTTTAACCGTTTTCTGGTTAACAGTTGAAGTTTTTTAATATTACAGATAAAGCTGCTATGAAAATACTTGTCTTTTTGTGGGACATATGCACTCATTTCTTTGCTAGATCAGATCTGATTTGTTTGTAGAGGATCACCTGACTGCTGAAAATAAATTTCAGGGGAGCAAGGTTGGAAGCAGGAAAACCAGTTAAGAGGCTGTTGTAGTGGCTATAGACAGGTGGTGATGGCTTAGACTAAGGAGGAAGTGATGGAGCTGGTGAGGAGTGGTGGATTCAGAATATACTTTGAAGGCGGGGCTGACAAGACTTGCTGACATAGAGATGAGAGAAAGAGGAAAAAGACAACCAACTTCATGTCTTTTTTTTTGGCCTGAGCACCTTAGTGAAGAGGCAATCCAGGAAGACCTGGGTCAGAAGTTTATTTATGGATCTGTCAAGTATTAGATGCTTAATAGGTATCTATGTGGTGATGTTGGATTGACAGATGGAGATTTTGAGTTTGGGCTTGAGGTGAAGATCTGGACTGGAGATGTAAACATGGGAATGGGGCTACCTGAGATGACCAAGGAGAAGAGAGTAGGTGGAAGGGCCCAGGACTGAGCTCCTCAGAACTCTAATTAATGGATCCAGCAAAGGGAACTGTGAAGAAATAGCTGGTGAGGTGCATGGGGTCGTGATGCCTGGAAAAACAAGTCTTCCCTCAGACATTAAAAATATATAAGCTTTCTCTCTAGAAGTGTAAGATTTCTATTTTAGCAAATAATGGATCAGTGGAGAGTATGCAAAATCACCTTAAAGAGAAGAAATGGCTCCCTGCCAGCAGTACTTGGCTGTAACCTAATTGGAAATATTAGCATACTTAAACAAAGAGTGTGTCAGCCTTGGAAAAAGGTCAGCAATCGAAGTAAAGGGAGAGACCCACATGGGCACAGCTGTTCCAAGTATCATCCTGGAAAGAGTGCTTTTGCCAACAGTTGGAGTAGCCAGGCTGCCCATAACATAGAGATGGGGGTGGAGGATTGTAGCCAAGAAGAGTTTTCTGAACCCATTGGCGCGACTCCTTACTGGGCATGGCCAGATGCCATTAAAGATACAAATACTCCTGTTCAGCCATGTCATTGTGCATTTACACATAGACACTATGATTCTGATTTAGCTTAAAAGAGAGAATGTGCCGGGAGTTGCAGGCGTGAGTTTTCATTCAGTCTGAGTGACAGTTAAATTTCTCATGGTCAAGTAATGTGTGTATATTATGGCTTTATATTTCATTAAATTGTTAACAATGAGTATTTCCCAGATGTAGCCTTGCAGTCTTTGAAACCCAGGCCCACATCCCTATCAGTGGTAAATTTAACACCATAAATGATAACCCTCAACCTAGCTGGTTTGGCTCAGTGGATAGAGCGTCCACCTGCGGACTGAAGGGTGTGGGGTTCGATTCTGGTCAAGGGCACATGCCCAGGTTGCGTGCTGGATCCCCAGCAGGGGGCATGCAGGAGGTAGCTGATCAATGATGCTCATCATTGATGTTTCTATTTCTCCCTCTCCTTTTCTGAAATCAATAAAAATATATTTTAAAAAAGAAAAAAGAAATGCTAACCCAGGTCAGAGCCCCTGGTCAGTGCTCTGTCCAGAATATCCTCAGTCCTTTCCTGGAATAGGTAAGCACATTCTGCACGTACATCCCCAAACCACCACATAGCCCCTCACCCCTGGAGCTGGATGGTCACTGAGTGATATGTCTTGCGTCTCTGAGCCCAAGTTATTAGTACAGGATCAAAGGAAAGATGAAAGGAAATAACTGGAATCAATGCCCTGTTTCCTGCCCTGGAAACAGGTGTGTGTGTGTGTGTGTGTGTGTGTGTGTGTATGTATGTGTTAAAAGAAAGTGGGGAAGAGTACTGAGGGAGTGAGTACCTTTTGGAGTCATTGGAGCCAGTGAATAGAAGGGGAGCTGTCCAGTTGGTCAGGCCAGCTTCTCCAGTCCTCACCTCTGCGGCCAGTACCTGAATGGAGGCTGGGAGGTCTGCGTGTACATTAATAAACTGGAAAGATACGGCAGGAACCCAGGAGTGTCTGCTCAGGATGGAACCCACTCCTGGTTATTCCCGCGTTCTCTGAAATGACCAGGTAAACTGGAGGTCTGAGCACTCCGCCTTTGGGAGCAGGTTGTGGGAAAGGATTCGGGCTGCGAGCCGCGAAGAAGGGAAGGGAGGTACTTGCAGGCAGCGAGAACCCCTGAAGCTTGTGGGTCCTGCCATTCTGGGGCTGGGGCACTGAGCAGGGGGCTGCTGCCTCATTCGCCACCTGCCGTTCGTTCCTCCTCCCACTGGTCTCCCCGACATCACTCTTTTGCTCCTTAGTTGCTTTCATCTTTTACTGGGAAGGGGTTGGGAAGGGGTTGTGTCATCTCCAACTGTTCCCATGACCACCTCCCTCGTCCTTCATCATTTCTCCCCGGTTCCCTGAGTCCTTCCCCATCCTTTTTCCTTCTGTCCCTCCACCCCCAGCAATGGTCTCTCCCATTGCTCGGAGGCACTGGGGGTGGGGTGGGGTGGGGGTGGAGGCGGGGCCGGAGAGTGTGGGGGGGCAGGTCTGCATTGCCGCTTCCCCGGGTACCGGTACCGGAGCAGTCTCTGCAGCCGCCAGCCCCGTGCCGGGCCGGGACCCCTGCCCTCACCCGGGATTCCCTTTCTCGGGGGACCTAGCCCAGGTGAGACCCCTCCTCTCAGCCTCTCACCTCCACCCCGCCCGGGGCAGGAGCATTCTTGCCTTGCAGCCATTTTACCCACCTATGCTTTGCTGATGGGAGGGTGACCGTGCCCGCTTTAGGGGGAAAGGATTGGTACTGGCTTGAATGGATATTTATTTCAGTTGCTGTGTTGCTTATAATATATATGGAGAGAGAGGGCGGGGGGAGGGAGAGAGAGAGAGAGAGAGAGAGAGAGAGAGAGAGAGAGAGAGAGAAGGATGTTTTCTTTACTCCCCTCCTCCCCTTCTCAGATATTGATGGGGTGGGGGGTTGTTAGGTGGAATAGGGTTCCTTCAAACTCCAATCCCCTCCTTACCTTGGTGACTACCCCCACCCCCCATGATTGATAAATGACCTTGGCTGAGGCCAGAGAATGGATGCTGCCTCAGTCTGCTCGCCTGGACTTGGGAGGTGGGGGTGGGTAGTGGAGGAAGGGCAGGTGAAGGAGGGAGGGAAGGGGGTGAAAATGGAAATACTGTGTAGGTAGAGATGGTAAACTACCAGGGTTGTGGTGTGCGTATCTGGTCTGGAGGCAGTTGCTCCCAGGTGGGGGGGGAAGGGGCACTGAGTGATGATGGGCACTGGTCCAACAGCAGGACCAAGGGTGAAGGGAGGCGCTGAGAATCAATTCAGTCAATTCTAGGGGCTCCTCTCTTACAGCAGAGCAGTGGTGGGATGGGGGGGGGGTTCGCCACAAATGCTGGTAGAGGTCTCTGTGCCTGTGCCTGTGCCTGTGCTTGCATAGAGGTCTCTTCCTTCTTCCTTCGTCCCTGCCTGTCTGCCCTCCGTATTCCAATGTATGCATTCTCAGCTGACACCCTCTTCCCCCCTCAGAAATGTGGCTGCTCCATCTTCCTGGGGTAGGATGTAGGGAGGGGAGGTGCAGCCTTGGCTATCCTGGGGTGGGGGCTGAGGCTCAGTCCCCCAGCTGTAACAGGGAGGGGTGTCCTAGTACCTCCTCCCTCATGGTACGCCCCCCCCTTCTCTGTGGATGTTTTGATAAGTGACTGCTTCCTAATGACCTTGTCACCTGGGCTAGGGTGGACTAGGGAAGCAAGGTGGTTTTGAAAGTCAGGTGCTTGAATGGGGTGAGAAGTGGCTTCTGGACCCTCCCCTGATCCAGGGATGAGTGAGTTATCCTGAAAGGCAGCATTTGCTCCGGAGTCCCAGTCCCCCACTCCTCTGCCAAGAATGTCATTTTTCCAGTCGGGTGAAGCCAGCCAACCTTAAAGGGCTGTGTAACCCTGAAATCTTGTCTTCTTTAGCCTCCACCTCTCCAAATCTTGTCTGTCTCCCACAGGCTTAGCCACCCTGTGCTGCTGTTGGAGCTAAAAATAGCAACACTTTCTCACCAGCACAAAGAATTTGTCTTCTTTCTCTCTCCTGACCTCCTGGGCTTGTTGGCCCTGGGGGAGCTGGCTGTTGAGCCATCTCATATCCTGCTGTGGCTCAAGGGGCCTTCTCTACCCTACATGTACCCTCAGGGGTAAATAGTGTTAACAGACATTGGGTATGGCTCCTGGTGGGTCCATCTGCCTTCTTCAGGGTTTGAGGAGAGATCCTAGCTGGGAAAGAAAGAAAAGGAAAGCAAGTTGCCATGCAGGGAGGGGATTCCACAGTTCCCTCTCTTTCATAGGGGATGGTTTGGACCCTGATCCACGAGGAAAAAAAGGTGGCATAAGGGTCACTGGTTCTGGTCATGGTGGTCCACTGCTCACATCTGTCCTTGAGGGGGTAAGGCTCTGCTTGCCAGTGCTTCTCTCTGAACCACATAGCACTACTTACCCCTTCTCCCTGTGTGCGTGTGTGTGTGTGTGTGTGTGTGTGCGCGTGCGCGCGCGTGCGCGTGTGACATTTAATGAAGGCCTTGGATGGGTGGGAGCAAAAGGAGGCAGGATGTTTTAGGGGAATGATCTCTGGTGAGAATCTGGTCCTGCTTCCTCTGCTTTATGAAGGAAGTAGGGGTTCTCCCATGTCTCCTTCTGGAGAATGTATTTTTTTGGGGGAGACTGAAGGCCCCCTTCTATACCTGCCTCCTACGCAATGCGGTATTTGTGGACTCCTTTTCCCTAGACTACTGGAGGAGGGACAGAAAGAATTAAGGGGGATTAAGAGGGGAGGCCCTGGAACAATGAGATGTTACTACTATAGATTTTATTTATTAAATATATATTTATTGACTTCAGAGAGGAAGGGAGAGTGAGAGAGAGATAGAAACATCAATGATGAGAGAGAATCATTGATCAGCTGCCTCCTGTATGCCCCCTAATAAGGATCAAGCCCGAAACCCAGGCATGTGCCCTTGACTGGAATGGAGCCTGGGACCCTTCAGTCCACAGGCCAATGCTCTGTCCACTGAGCCAAACCAGCAAGGGCTACTATAGACTTTAGACCCCCCCCCATGTTGGAAGTGTACGCCGATCCGTCTCCTCCATTCCCACACCACCAGTGCTAAGATCCTGAGGGAAGGTGGCAGCAGCCAGTCATTACCCCTTTCTTCGCTTTGATCTGCCCCCTTCTCCACGGCCTTGGGTTCTAGGTCTCCCTTTTTTTCGAGTTTCTCTTTGTTTGTCTAGCTGGAGACAGTGTGGGCCAAGCTGCCGGAGTTAGTTTGAACACAGACAGGTCTTGGGATTGTTTTGGGAGGACATTGGACAACAGCCCCCAAGTATGACCTCCTGCTTTATTCTTGCCGTGTCCTGCTTCGTTCCCATTGTTCAGTCTAATAGGAAGGAAATTAATATGTGTAGGATATCTACTGTGAGATTAAATTCTCACATGGACTTGGAGAAATAGAGGTGATTATCCCCAGTTTAAAGAGAGGAACACCGAGGTTTAGGGAAGTTAAGTAACCTGCCCAAGATAGACTAGTTAAGTAAATAGCAGACTTGGGATTTCAACTTAGGTCACATAACTGTGTACTTTGTGCTGAAACAACTTTTCCCTGCCAGTTTCCCTTTCTGCTGCTCACCCTTAAGAGCATTTTCTGGGGTCTTATGAGCAGAGGGCATCTCGCTATATCATTATTGCCACAGAGAGTAAGAACTAATATTTATTCATCACTTTTTATGTGCCAGGTACTATGGTAAGGAGCTTATGTGTTTGTTTGTTTTTTTAACTTTTGTGCATTATGTTACTTAATGCTTATTTTTCCCTGAGAAGAATCTGAGGCTTGGATGTTCAGAGACTTGCCCGTGGTCATTTAGCTAGTAAGTGCTGAAGCAGGAAGTCAAACCCCAGTCTGGAAGCTGAGCTTTTATTCACTGGGCGATGTTGGGAGGAGGCCTCTCCTTGGGCGGTGTATAAACATGGAACCTGAGGGGAGGACTGTGGAAGCTCCCCCTTCAGATGCCATCAGTGCCCTGAAGGCAACAGGTCGGCAGGATTTGGTGCTCCTTCTACACATTCTCCCGAAGCTCTGACCTTAGAGCTAGCTAGAGCAGGGAATTCTGGTTTCTTGTATTTCCTGTTTTATTCTTTGCAGGTTGGTGGTAAAGGAAGGGGTTTGACCTGGATGTGGGGTGGAGGGTCAGGAGAAGAGCTCTGCGTAGGTGACTATCACTGGGGAGCAAATCCCATGGATCTAGTCTCCAAGGTCAAAGTAAGGGGTTTATATTGAATGACCGGCAGTTGATCCCAGTAGTCATTCCTTCTTATCGAATTCGAGCTTGAAGCAAGGAGGCCGTCTCTGTCCCACATGGTGCTGGTGGGGGTCTGGGTCCACAGGAGTTCTGTATTGCCCCCCCCCCCGTTTTTTTTACCATCTTAAGCCTTACAACCTCTTTCTTCTCCTTCTTATTATTTCTAGATATCCAGACGTGCCTGGAAGAGAGTAGGCGGCTTTTCCTGAGTTATCCTGGCTCCCCAGCTTAGCCCTCCCAAGCTGGCTTCCCCTCACCTTCTCATTCCCCTACTTCCCTTCTCCCTTCCCTATGTACCCAACTGAACTGGGTGTAGGCCACACCTCTCCTCCCTCTTTTCTTCTCCTAGACATTCATTGGCCAGGTCCTATTCTGGGCCCAAAGATACTTGAACACACTTCATCAGAGTAACTGGGAGAAGAGTCTTTCTGACTCCACATTTTGTAACAAAAGCTGAATTAGGAGCAGGGAGTGGGGGGGACCTGACATGGAAGAGGGCTTCAGAGACCGGGCAGCTTTCATCCGTGGGGCCAAAGACATTGCCAAGGAAGTCAAGAAGCATGCAGCCAAGAAGGTGGTGAAGGGCCTGGACAGAGTCCAGGACGAATATTCCCGCAGATCCTACTCCCGCTTTGAGGAGGATGATGATGACGATGACTACCCTGCTCCAGCTGATGGCTATTACCGTGGGGAAGGGGCCCAGGAGGAGGAGGAAGGTGGTGTCTCCAGTGATGCCACAGAGGGCCACGATGAGGATGATGAGATCTATGAGGGGGAATATCAGGGCATCCCCCGGGCAGAGTCTGGGGGCAAAGGCGAGCAGATGGCAGATGGAGCACCTCTGGCTGGAGTGAGGGGAGGCTTGGGTGATGGGGAGGGCCCGCCTGGGGGCCGGGGGGAGGCACAGCGGCGGAAAGATCGGGAAGAACTGGCCCAGCAGTATGAAACCATCCTCCGGGAATGTGGCCATGGCCGCTTCCAGTGGACACTCTACTTCGTGCTTGGTCTGGCGCTGATGGCTGATGGTGTTGAGGTCTTTGTGGTGGGCTTCGTGCTGCCCAGCGCTGAGAAAGACATGTGCCTGTCTGACTCCAACAAAGGCATGCTGGGTAAGACACACTAGGGGCGTTCCAGCCCCCATTCTGCTCCAAACTCTGTAAACACCCCATGCTCCTGAGAACTCTTATTTTCCCTAGGACCCTGCTCTCAAAATCTCCCCAGAGGGCTCAGGGTTCCTTTGCACTTCCCCCTTACACACACCCTCCCGTGGGCTTGGGTCACAGTGAGGTTGTTTGTGCAAGGGGGGCCTCGGGGAGGACAGTTGAGCTGGGGTTTGGGCCAGTTGTTGGGAGGTGGCCATAGTGGGAGGGACCCTATTTAATGTTTCTTTAGAGCCTCTCTTCTTGCTATCCTGCTCCCTTTTCCTGATTGTGGCAACAAAAAGTCAGTATTCAAACTCCCTAGGTGATATGGAAAGGATCAGTTTGGGGTGGTGGGAGTAGGGAAAGAATCCTTGGCCTGCCTCCAGCCAGAGAAACTCTTGGTCAGCCTTGAGAGTCAGGGGCCAGTGAGTGCTCCTTCCTGATGGGGACCCTGAGGAAGGGAACTCCCAGACTCACTCAGAAAGGGTCTCAGTCTTACTCTGCCACCATGTTACCATGAGAAATTGGGCAGGTTCCTTTTTCCCTGGGGCTCTGCTTAGGCATGGGTAAAATGTAGATAGAGCCTGAAGTAGATGATTTTTAAGACCGATTCCAATTCTGAGCTTATGAATGAAGTAAGCAACAGGATCGTTTTAGGATCAGAAGTGTTGGAATTATACGGATTTTGTGGGGAGGATTTCCTGGTGGAGTAAAGGACTGGAGCTCTGTTCCCAGGGAATATGAGAGAGACCTCCTGCTAATTTGAGGGCTTCAAGGCAGAGAGGATGGAGGGGTTCCTGGACGGGTATAGGAATTCATTCCTCATTCCAGGCCAGCCAGAGATGGGGATATTGTATGTCTGTATGATAGCAAGAGAGAGTGAGAGGGAGAGAAGAGAGAATTCTGGCTTTCTCTTGTAGCTGTAGTCCTGCCTTTGAACCATTGGCCTGCAGAGATGGCCTTCCCATCTTTGCTTCCACAATGCATCTTCTCTCACCTGCTCTCACCTCTGGGTGGAATTAGCTTTTAGAAGACCTTCGGGTCCTTGATCTATTCTGCTGCAGTTTCAGATCATTTAATGTGCAGTGAATGGAAGAACTGAGTGGGTCTGTAGACTCAAACCCTTCCTGCCTTTCCTCTTTCCAGGCCTCATCGTCTACCTGGGCATGATGGTGGGAGCCTTCCTCTGGGGCGGTCTGGCTGATCGGCTGGGTCGGAGACAGTGTCTGCTCATCTCTCTCTCAGTCAACAGCGTCTTCGCCTTTTTCTCATCTTTTGTTCAGGGTTATGGCACTTTCCTCTTCTGCCGCCTCCTTTCTGGGGTTGGGTGAGTGTTACCTCCTAAGCCCCTGGAGGGCAGGACTATGCTGTGGTCACTGTTGTATCTCTGGGGCCCAGCACAGTGCCAGGCACACCAGATGCACTTTAAGTATGTATGAGTCGAATGAATGGATTCCTTTCTCCTCCCACCATCTTCAGGCCAACTTCTCCCTGTCCAGGACCTGTCTACTGCCTGTCCGAATGCCATTCCACGTCTGTCCCATTCCTAAGCCTTCTACCCCACCCTTTAGTTCCATTCTGAGCCTGACTCCATGAAGTGGCCTACTGGTCTCATCCTCACATCTGGTTATCCGTGGACCCTTGAGTTATTCCCTTCCCAGAGCCTGCATATTTCCTGCGTTTGACAACCTGGACTCTGAAACCCTGACCCACCCTACTCCCGCACTTCTCCCTGCATGTACTTTCTCCTTGTTTCTAAGCTATTTTCTGGTCTGCTCCCTCATACCTGCTCTCAGACTCTTCTTTGCTCTTTTTTCCTGGGGCGAGGGGGGGGACTTCCCCTTTTTTTGTAATTTCTTCCCTTCCTTTCAACTCTGTAGTATCTTCAAGATGCAATGTTTATCCCTTCCCTTTCTCTGAGACCTGCTGGCCTTCCACCTTTCCCGCTACTTGGTTCCCCAGGCCCCAGGGATGGGTGCCTGATGGATGGTGGTGAGGGAGTTTGTAGGGCTCTAGGTGTGAGGAGTCTCTTTAGAAGGGTCTGGATGATGAGGACTGGGTGATGCAGGGCAGGAGATAAAGAATAGGGACATTTCCAATGCTGAATTCTCGCTATGCCCTCCAGGATTGGAGGGTCCATCCCCATTGTCTTCTCCTATTTCTCGGAGTTTCTGGCCCAGGAGAAACGTGGGGAGCATTTGAGCTGGCTCTGCATGTTTTGGATGATTGGTGGAGTATACGCAGCTGCTATGGCCTGGGCCATCATCCCCCACTATGGTGAGCAGCCCGCAGGGAATGCACCCCAGATTGTCTCCCTCCTCTCCTGTGCTCCCTGCGGTGGGAACCCCCAGCCCATAGCCTCTCTGCTGAATCTATGATTGTCTCTGCCAGGGTGGAGTTTCCAGATGGGGTCTGCTTACCAGTTCCACAGCTGGAGGGTCTTCGTCCTCGTCTGCGCCTTTCCTTCTGTGTTTGCCATCGGAGCTCTGACCACCCAGCCTGAGAGTCCCCGCTTCTTCCTGGAGGTGACTGGGCTGGGAGGTGACTGGGCTGGGTTGGGGGGTAGGGCAGCAAGGGCTCCTGTGTTTAGACACCACTGTGGGTTTGGTTTGATCCTATATAGCTGCCTTCCTCATAGGGTCCATACTGTGTTGGATTTTATCTTACTTCCTTTGTATGGAATGCATCTCTAGAAGGGTTCTGGGGGTGGAGAAGCCAGGGGACCTGTTCAACCATGGGTAGTTCAGAATTTTACAGGCAGGGGCCCTGACTTCACAGCTCCGGAAAAGTTCTATTTCCCTCCCCTTCCTCCCCAGTACTCCCCTCCAACTATATCTTGGTCCAACAGGCGCAGGACTGTCTGACTATATGCTTGCCCATCATCATCATTTGCTTGTTTTGTTTTCTTTTTTATCATTGTACCAAGGGATCCCTAGGACCTATGCTTGTATCTATCTCCTGGACTCCCCCCACTCTTGCCCAAGTCTGATTATATCTTGCTTGGGGCCCTTTTAGAGTGGGTGATGGACCCGCCCTTAGGTCAGGGGTTGGGGGTGGGGATGTTTTTGTGTTCTATGACTCCAGAAGCCAGTTTGGAAGGAGGGGGGTCTACAATCCAGGGTCATGGAGGGGCTAATCTGGAAACGCGATTCTGTTGGCTCTAGAATGGGAAGCATGATGAGGCCTGGATGGTGCTGAAGCAAGTTCATGACACCAACATGCGAGCCAAGGGACATCCTGAGCGAGTCTTCTCAGTAAGCCACAGTCCTACCCTTCAGTCCTCCAAGCTGCTGCACCGCAACCCCCACCTGGCCCCTCTCTGGATACTCCAACCTTCCTAGGCATCTCTGACAACACTCTCCCTCAATGACATCTCTTAGGGTATCCTATCCACCCCTTCCTCCCATTTTGATAGTGTGAGAGAAACTGAGACCCCTGGAAGGAATTGGGAAATGCAGACTAGGTGACTGCTCACTCCTTCTCTCGACCCCAGGTAACCCACATTAAGACGATTCATCAGGAGGATGAGTTGATTGAAATCCAGTCAGACACAGGGACCTGGTACCAGCGCTGGGGGGTCCGGGCATCGAACCTGGGGGGGCAGGTAATAAGGGATTGTATGGAGGAGAGAGAGAGAAGGAAGTGGGAGGAGTGGAAAGGAAGGCAGTGTGTGGGGTGATAGGTAAACTGAAGGGAGGTGGTAGGGAAGAGATATGGGGATATGGAGGTGTTAGAAGTTAGTGCGGCCACTGTCTGACTTAGTTTTTTTCGCTTAGGTTTGGGGGAATTTCCTCTCCTGTTTTGGTCCAGAATATCGACGCATCACTCTGATGATGATGGGTGTGTGGTTCACCATGTCCTTCAGGTGAGAAGGTGGGTGGGTTAGACAGTATGTAGTGGATGTGATGGTATGTGGGTTGGGAGAGAGGTGGAGAAAATGGAAATGAAGGGGGAAAATAATGAGGGAAGGTGCTGCTCCTCTTCTCCATTCATTAATCCAATAAACTTGTACTATAGGCTGAACAATATTAAGTTTCTATTCTGTGCCAGGTACTGTGCTGGGCTGAAATAAATATAGTCCCAGTCCTCATGGAGTTTACATCTGGGCAGGGAGCTAGACTAGCATAAGGCAGTGTGATGAGTATCACGTGGGGAGGGGGGTACAAGATGTTCTGGGAGCACAGAAGAGGGGTTTCCCAGTCCAGATCTGAGTTCTGAAGGATGAATGAGAGGTAGGCTGAGGGTGTGTTAGGGAGGATGTTTTAGCGAAGGCCTGGAAGACAAAGAGCATGGTGGGAGAGTTAGAAGAACCACTCCTCTTGGTGAAGGGAGGAGTGGTGAGAGGTAAGACTGGAGAAGCGAGTAAGGTCCTGACATGGGCTGATGATCCTCGATCTCCCCGCTCATTCTGGACTTCCTGGTTCCAATCCCTGAGCCTTGTCTGATTCCATCGCCCTTGACTCTTCAGTTACTATGGCCTGACTGTCTGGTTTCCTGACATGATCCGCCATCTCCAGGCGGTGGACTACGCAGCCCGCACCAAAGTGTTCCCTGGGGAGCGTGTAGAGCATGTGACATTTAACTTCACCCTGGAGAATCAGATCCACCGAGGGGGACAGTACTTCAATGACAAGTATGTGGGGACCTTTCTACTGCACCCTTCTCTCGTCCCTCTCCCCCTTGTCTCTTTTATGAATCTGGGAGTTTTGAGACATGTATTTTTGGGGCGAAGATCTGTGGTTTCTCCCCAAGGTCTCAGCTTCCCATCACTTCACTGAGGGAATGAGTCTTGGAGGAGGGGATGCGGAGGAAGGGAAGTGGCTCTCACCATCCTGGTCTTCCAGGTTCATCGGGCTGCGTCTGAAGTCAGTGACCTTTGAGGATTCCCTGTTTGAGGAGTGTTATTTCGAGGATGTCACATCCAGCAACACGTTTTTCCGCAACTGCACATTCATCAACACCGTATTCTACAACACCGGTAGGTGGAGTGGCCGGTGCCTGTCAGACCAAAGGGTTGGGTGCATTTGAGGGGTCCCCAGCTCAGGGTTCTCAAGCTGAGCTCTCTGGAGCCTTGAAGGAAGGATGGGACACACTAACTGCCACCAATAATTCCAAAACTCTAGTGGAAATTGAACATTTTCCTGTGATAGTTAGTCTATATGTCAGAAATATCAAGTGTCTTTGCCTTTGCCTGGAATTAAAACAATTCAATGTGGTGGCAATAATGCACTTTTGAAGAGGGCAAAAATCATTCCAAACAGGGCCCTTGGGAAAAATAAAAACAAGAGAGATATTTGGTGAGAAAAGGTTGGAAATGATTGCATCAGTCCATTTCTTTAACAGTGATTCTCAAACTATGTGCACATGAAATGCTGGAATTGTTAGACGAGGGTTTCCCACCTCTAAATGGAGTCCTGGGTGAGCTTTTCCCACTTTGCAGGAAAAGATAATGGATAGGACTTTCAACGGTCTTAATTCTCCCCACCACCCCGAGTATTTTTTGCCACTGCTAAAAGCAAGGCAGACAAAAAGAATTAATAGGAACAGATTATTTTTTCACTTTTTATAAGAGAACATTAATTTGGAAAATCACAGAGGTAGAAGAAGTAATTACTAGAAGAAATGGGCTTAGGAAACAAGTTTCAGAGGTAAAGGGTCCTGAGAGTATAGAAGTGAGGAAGGTCAAGGTGATGTGCCTGAGGGGGAAGCGGGGAGGAGGAGGGGAGAGGGAAAATGCGTAGATGGGGAGGCCGATTATTGATTAAGAAACTTGGAAACAGTCACACTGTTTCATGTAATAGACTACGGACAATAGATTTCTAAAAAACAACAACAACAAAAAAAAGATTTCTGGTTCCTACGGTGATGTTATTTGATGTTTTGCAATAAGTGCTAAACTCCACAAAGGCAGAGGCCGAGCCTGAGCCACAGCAGTAGCAGCCGCCTTCTCCCTTTTGACATGACTCCTGCCCGTCTCGACCCTCCCCCCCAGACCTGTTTGAGTACAAGTTTGTGAACAGCCATCTGGTGAACAGTACATTCCTGCACAACAAGGAGGGCTGCCCGTTAGATGTGACAGGAACGGGCGAAGGTGCCTACATGGTGTACTTCGTCAGCTTCTTGGGAACGCTGGCTGTGCTTCCTGGGAATATTGTGTCTGCCCTGCTCATGGACAAGATTGGCAGGCTCCGAATGCTTGGTAAGGGGGAGAGGCTGGGTGGTGCCGTCAGAACTGATTAGGGTGCTGCGGGAGGAGAGACTGTCAACAGGCTTCTCGCCTGAGCCTGTGGAAGAGCTTAGCCAAAGAAGGTTCTCTCTCTCTCTCTCTCTCTCTCTCTCTCTCTCTCTCTCTCTCTCTCTCTCTCGTCTTCTGCTTGGGGGGTGGCTGCAGGGTAGGGTGGGCCGGGCCTGGAAGCTTCTCCGCTGAGTAAAGGAAGTAGATGGGATAGCAAGTGCACAGGCTTTGAGGTTATAGGTTTGAATCTCTGCTCCACCACCTACCTTGGGCAAGTTCCCTAACTGCCATGAGCTCAGTTGTATCCTCCGGGAAATGGGGATGATGCAGAACCTGGTTCATAGACTTGACATATTAGACCAGAGCACGTACAGCATCAGGTTGTTTGGCCCACAGCTGGCACTGAAGAAGTGGTTGGTACTGGTATGCTAAAGGAGAAAATGGTAAGGGAGTCTGGGAATGTGTGAAGAGTCTTCCTCTGGGTGCCTTGGAAAAAGTCTCATTCTTGGGCTGCACACACCACCAGTCGATGGGACAGGGTGGGGAGTGAATGGGTGCCATTGTGGTCAGCCTCATACTGCTCTCCTTTCCGGTTCCAGCTGGCTCCAGTGTGATGTCCTGCATCTCCTGCTTCTTCCTATCTTTTGGGAACAGTGAGTCAGCTATGATCGCTCTGCTCTGCCTTTTTGGGGGGGTCAGCATCGCCTCCTGGAACGCGCTGGACGTGTTGACTGTTGAACTCTACCCCTCGGACAAGAGGTAGTTGGAATGAGGTGGGGGCAGGAAAACAGTGTGAGAGCATAGGAGGTGGGGGAGAAGTGGGGTGAAGAAGAGGGGCTGAATGGAAAAAGCATCTTTAGGGGGTAAAAGGATATACATTTCCATTGAGTTTCTCCTTTAAGAGCTGGTTAGCTTTGAATTCATTCTTTTTTTTCCTCAAATTTTTCCCTTTATTGATTAAGATATTACAAATGTGATCTTAATCCCCCCAATGTCCTCTCATCCCCCCACTCCTGCCCTCACCCTCACCCCCTATTGTCCATGTCCATCACTTATGCTTATATGCATGCATACAAGTCCTTTGGTGGATCTCTTCCCCTCACCCCCACCCTCCCCTACCTTCCCTCTGAGTTTTGAGCATCTGATCGATGCTTCTCTGTCACCACATCAGTTTTTGTTCATCGGTTTATGTTGTTCATTATAATCTACAAATGAGTGAGAGCATGTGATATTTATCTTTCTCTGACTTATTTCACTTAGCATAATGCTCTCCAGTTCCATCCATGCTGTTGCAAATGATAGGAGTTCCTTCCTTTTTACAGCAGCATAGTATTCCACTGTGTAGATGCGCCATAGTTTTCTAATCCATTCATCTGCTGATGGGCAATTAGGCTGATTACAAATCTTAGCTATGGTAAATTGTGCTGCTATGAACATAGAGGTGCATATGTATTCACTCTTTGAAATTGTTAATGATTAACCTAATTTTCCATCTCCTTACCCCTTGCCTCCCCATTTACCTATATTCCCTGATGTGTGTCCCTCACCTCTCTGACCTCTGTCCTTCCTCTCCCTCTTGGACATTGCCTGCCATCCCTCCTTTACTTCCTCATACCTGCTCTTCCCCCACAAACCCTCCCTGCCTCTTTCTTTGTCTCCCTCCTGGTCTGGCCCATTCCGTGCTGCACTGGGGGACCCCTGAACAGGACCACAGCCTTCGGCTTCCTGAATGCCCTGTGTAAACTGGCTGCCGTGCTGGGGATCAGCATCTTCACGTCCTTCGTGGGAATCACCAAGGCTGCCCCCATCCTCTTT
This sequence comes from Murina feae, assembly GCA_004026665.1. Taxonomy (NCBI): domain Eukaryota; kingdom Metazoa; phylum Chordata; class Mammalia; order Chiroptera; family Vespertilionidae; genus Murina; species Murina feae. Next base: position 14,917 of record PVJC01004701.1, on the reverse strand, counting down.
GCCTCTGCTGCCCTTGCCCTTGGTAGCTCTCTGGCCCTGAAGCTGCCTGAGACCCGAGGGCAAGTGCTGCAGTGAGGGGCTCTCTGGGACTTTGGGGGTGGCAGGCACACTGTGAGACCAACTTCTTCCCTTCCCCTGCCCTGCCATCCTGGTCCCAAGCCCTCACTCCCCATGCCCATGTTTGGTGTCTTAGCCTCGTGTATGTGTGCGTGTGCATGTGTGTGACCCCGTGGGCAAACACTATAGGGAAGGCTCCTTCATCCCAGTTTTGGGATGCACCTCTACTCCCCACCTCCTACCACCCTTGACTTTGCACAAGAGAAGGCTTGGCCCCACTCTTCTCCCCGGTGTTAGTGAGGGGGGAGAGGGGGTCCTTGCTCTTCTTAAGCTCCAGGGTCTCCAGAACAGGCTTCCTGCATTCCCCCTCATTTCCTCTGCCTATGCCCTGGTGGGGGCTGCGGCTTGGTGTAGACCATGGACCAAAAGAACTTCAACTTAAGAGTCAGAAGGGCCTCGAGTGCTCTCTCATGCCTCCTGTTGGATGCTGGGGGAGTAGCAATAAACCTCAGACCCCCTAGCCTCTACTTCCCTCTCCACATAGGCTATTAGAAGCCTGAATTTTATGAAATTAGCTGATTCTTCTTTATTTATATATTAAGTTCTGAAGCAGCTCAGCAGGACTGTGTGTGTGTGACTGCATGTGTACACTATGTGTGTGTATGTGCCATAAGGTGGGGTGTCACTATACTGTCCTACAATACAAGCCAAGGGTAATTTCAGCGGACACACACAACCCCGCCTTCCGTAGCACCTCCCCTAATCTTGTTTCTGTGCCAGGCTGGGAGGAGTATCAGTCCCCGGAGAGCTGAAAGTACCGTCCTTCCTCTCAAGAAGCACAGGCCTCTGGAGTGAGAGGCTCCACTCACTATAGCACAGATTGTTACAGCACAGCTGCCCTCGCACCCCCAACCGATCCCCTCTGGGATCAGGGGAGGGAAAGAAACCAGGCATAAGGTCAAACCAGCAGATCAAAAAGCACAAGGAGCTGAGGCTGGGGCAGGAAGCAGGGGCCTGCCCAGCAATTCCTCTAAAGTGGAAAGAGGGTGGGTAGCCAGCCAGGGACCCCCTGATGCAGGGACCAGAGCCTCAGTTTCCCTATCTCAGCCTCTCCACACAATAGCCCCTGTAGGTTAAGCTGTCCCTGCCCCACCCCACTTTGTGTGGCTGTGTTTTTTTTGGTGCCCCCCTCTCTACCAGTGTAGCTGTGATGTGTTGTAGTTTTTAGCTGTTTGTAAAATGTTAAAAGGAAAAAAGTGAAAACAACAAAAAAAAGAAAATCCAAACTCATCCTTCTCATGCTGCATCTGATGCCCCCACCTCTGTGGTCACTCCCCCCATTTTGTAACGCTGAACGAGGTGGTGACTGTTGAACTCTGTGCTCAAAGGACTGCCTTCTCCTCCAGTGCCCAGTGTACGAGTGTGTGCCCTTTCTTCACCCTTCACTTGCTGGATGCAGCCCTCTCTCCTGCACCCTCTGGAGGGACCCATCCATCTCCCTTGTTCTCCTGGGGAACCCGAAACCCAACTCTATTGATGTGAAAAATGGGATGAAAAATATTGATGAAAAATAAAAACAAGCAATCCTTAAAATCCAAAATGACTATGTCTGCTTCTTTGCCTTTCTGTTCTGCCTGCTGGAAGGGACGATGGTGAGATGGGAAAACTCTCTCCAAAATGAAAGCCAGAACACGCGGTATCACACTGGTTTCCTCAATTGGCCTCTCTATTCTGATTTTCCCATTTCTACGGATGGAGGGCCCTCTCCGTCTCCCACATTTGAAGACCTGGGGTAATGTCCTACAACTCAATAGCAAAAAAACAAAATTAATAACCTGACTTAAAAAGTGGGCTAATAGCCCTAATTGGTTTGGCTCAGTGGATAGAGCGTTGGCCTGCGGACTGAAGGGTCCCAGGTTCGATTCCGGTCAAGGGCATGTACCTTGGTTGCGGGCACGTCCCCAGTGGGAGGTGTGCAGGAGGCAGCTGATCGATGTTTTGAACTCTCTATCCTTCTCCCTTCTTCTCGGTAAAAAATCAATAAAATACATTAAAAAATATTTTTAAAAATGGGCTAAGGACTTGAACAAATATTTCTCCAAAGAAGACATAAGAATGGCCAACAGGTATATGAAAAAATGCAAATCAGAACCACCAGATAACACTTCATACCTATCAGATGGCTCTCACCAAAAACTCCCCAAAAGACAGAAAGTGTTGGCAAAGATGTAGAAAAATTGGAATCCTTGCACATTTTTTTGGTGGTGATGCAAGCTGGTGCTGCTATGGAAAATAAGGTTCCTTAAAAAATTAAATATAGAACTCCCATATAATGCAGCTATCTCCCTTCAGGGTACTTAACTGGGGCAGGGTACTCAACAGGGTACTTAACTGAAAGAATTGAAATCAGAATCTGGGAGCACTATTTACTACAGCTAAGATGCGGAAACAACCTAAATGCCCACTAACAGGTAAGTGGATAAAGAAAATGTGAGCTATATATCCTGTGTTGTCCAATTGGTCCCTGCCCAGTCTAGTTTCCATGCCTTTGTGGGGGCTCTTCCCCTTGCCTGCAACACCTTTCCCTGCTGTGCTTTTCTTTAAATAGCCAACTAAGTCACTTCCCCCATGAAGCCCTCCCTAACTACCCTGCACTTCAGGTATCTTTCTTCTCTCATCTGTAGCACCGACTCAATGTGCAATTAATAACACAGCAATACATCTCCTATGATAATTTCTCCTTTAATGTATAGGATAATTTCTGCTAGTCAGATCGGGTAGCTCCTTAGTCACAGTTTAACATAATGGCAGCTTCTCCTGAATAGTCCGGGGCAAAAGCAGTAACGAGTGATTCTACTCTGCCCTTGGTTAGCTCTCATCTGAAATGAGTGGCTGCCTCCAGAAGATAATGTACAGGCTGGTTGACTGAGGGGCCAGCGACCCTCCTCCCTCACAAATACTAGACTGAAGGGAGGAAGGCCCCAGTGGTTTACTCTCACCCCACCCATTCAGATCCCGGTCCTCGCTTTCTGGGGTTCAGGGGATTCCTCGAGTTTTCTTGCTCCCACCCAGGCACGGGGGGCTCACGTCCAGCTGAGGGCTCTCTCTCCACTGGGCAGGGGTCCGCGCCTGTATGGCCAGAGCATGGACGGGCCCAGCTAGCTCCTCGGCCAGTGCGGCGTGGACCAGCCGGTGCCGCTGCAGAGGGCTCAGCCCCTCGAAGCGAGAGCTCACCACCGCCACGCGGAAGTGCGTCTCGCTGCCCGGCGGGACCGCGTGGCCGCCGCTCTCGTTCCGCAGCTCCAGCACCTCGGGGTTCAGGGCCTGCTCCAACTTCGCGCGAATGACGGCTTCGACGGGACCCACGGTCCCGGATCCCGCGCTGCTGCGGGACAGACAGACGCGGCCGGCCATGGAGAACGGGCGCCTGACCAGCTGTCCGCTCAGCATCCGTCACCCTAGAGAGAAAGGCCACAGCAGTGCGGGTCAGGGCGCACCCCCGAGGAGAGCCGCATCCCCCCCGCCTCCTACCCCCACCCCAGCGGCCCGCGCCCACCGCCGGCAGCTGCAGGGACGCCCGCCTGGAGGCCGGACCCCGCGGCCCCGCCCCCTTCCTGTGTGACGTCGGGGGGCTTGGCGGGGGTCGGCCACGCGAGGTTGAGAGAAGGCCCGCGCGGCAGGCGCGTCCGTTCGTTCGGGGGGTAACGGGACTGGACGGAGGTGGCAGAAGCAGGTAGGTGCAGCTCCGGGCTTCCGGCTGGGCCAGCGGCCCCTCTGAACCCTCGGGGGGCCCTTTCTACCTTCCGCTCAGCCGGGGCTCCAGCAGTGTCCGTCCAGGGACCCGACTCCCGGCGTTCTGGGCGGAATGCTATCCCCTGGTCCTGAGCGAGGCACGCCGGGAAATGGAGTCCCCAGGCCGGTGCCACGTGGTGCCCCGCGGTGCCCCGTGGGCTCACGGAGATTGTAGTCTGATTCTCCAGACTGGTGAGATCCGCGGAGGAGGAATGCAACCCCCTTCCACCGAGAACAAAAGCAAACAAACAATCCAATAAGAACCAAGAAATCCCTGCGCGGTGGGGATTGGAATTATTCAATACATTTTATTGCCAATCATGTAATGTAGTCCAAACTCCTTGAATTTTACATACAAGAAAAGAGAACTACATTCCATTTATTGGACACATAATTATTGTGCGCCAGGCCAGTTAGGCAGGTAGTGGAATAAAGCAGACCCTGTTCTCAAGGAGTTTGCAGAACACTGGAGGAGATGGACAAGTGAGCAGGCAATTGCTAAGTGGACTTAGAACAAAATACCAAGGAGGCATGCCATCCAGACTTAGGGGCACAGAGGAAACTGAATGATGAAGGAATTAACCCCGTGGAAAGAGAAATCTAGGCAGAGGGAATGTGTTCACTACATTCTGGATGCCGTGGCATACTTGGGTGTTCAATAAAATTTGCTGAATGGATGAGTGAAATAATTTATGAATGGAGAAGGCTGACGTGATTATTCCTCTTGCAAAGATAAAGTTTTGCAAGGGGCAAGCTCTATAGGGCCACCTAGAGTTTTTATTTCTAGTAAAAACAGTCATAATAATACCTACTATTTAGTGAAGGTTTATCATGGCCACATTAAGACTTTTAGAGGCTTTTAGCACCTAGAGATTATGGTGGTCACTTTATGTGTAATGAAAACAAAACAACAGTAAACACTAATCTGTAACATGCGGATTGGGATGCCCAACAAAATACTCATCCTTCCCCCACCATGATTACTTTAATATTTGTTCACTAGAAAAAATTAGTTTGTGCTCATTGGCATATAATTTTCACATGGGAAATTTATAAATCTTAAGTGTACAGCTTAATTTTATATGTGAATACACACATAGCAAGGTACAGAAAATTTCCAGCACCTTGGAAGGCTCTGGGAAGTCAATACCATCCTGTCATAGTAGTTGTTATTTTAACCACTCTCTCACCATAGACTAGTTTTGTCGGTTTTTGAAAGTCATGTAAATAGAATCAAATGGTATGAATTCATTTGTGTTGCTTTTTTGCTCAACATTGTCAGATTCATCCATGTGTGTGGCAGTCATTTAATTTGTTAATTTTATTGTGTAGTATTTTAGTTACATGCTTGTACATTCTTGTACATGCTTTTTGTTGGATGCAAACATTCATTTCTCTTTGGGATATATCCAGAGTGGAATTGTTGGGTCATAGGATAAATCCAGTGCTTGTTTATTTTTAAAATATATGTTTTTATTGATTACAGAGAGGAAGGGAGAGGGAGAGAGAGATAGAAACATCAACGATGAGAGAGAATCATTGGTCAGCTGCCTCCTCCATGTCCCCCTACAGGGGATTGAGCCCACAACCGGGGTATGTGCTGAGATGGGGAATAGAACTGTGATTTCCTGGTTCATATAGGTCAATGGTTCAACCACTGAGCCACACTGGCCAGGCTCCAATGTTTATTTTTGAAATTCCAAATTCATTGGAAGAATTTTTAGGATGTCCCTGCTTTGTTGGTGCCAGGTCTGTTCTAAACCGGGTCAGGCTGTAGGATTTGGGCTATTGACCAGTAAGCTATTCTTCCACCTAATCCAGCACTGACCCTCTTAGGCTCTAGGCTCTGCACTAGGTTCTTTACACTTATTGTAATTTATTCTAACAACTCTGTTATGGTAGGTACTAGTGTATATTATTTTCAGTTAATTGACAAGCTCCTATTATATCTTCCATCACTCCGGCCACTACACTCTATTATTTATGGTGGGCATTTGGGGAATGGTTGTTGACTAAAGAGAACTATTTTAGAAATGATGACACTAACTCTCTAAGAGTATTGTTTTATTTATTTGTGCCATAAACATTTAACTACCCTATTAAGAGTCATGTAGAGGGAATTAAGGACTCTCAGTTCAAAGATGAAGACATAGTCTCTCCCTTGAGGTGGTCATAGAAAGGAAATGAGACCATTGTCAAAGCACAGAACAGAGTGGTGCTATTACCAGATGTGAACAAAGAGATGTGGGTATACTGAGGCTGTGTGTGTGGGAGGAGGAAAGGCCTCATGAAGGAAGAGGTGATAATATCTGGGCAGAAACTGTGGGATGAGGAGGGTTTTGCAGGTCAAGAGGATGAAGCATTTCGCCAGAGGAAACTATGTACAATGCCGTGGAAAGGCCTTGCTGCTCGGAATGTGAACAGCTCGGTATGGAGGAGGCTGGGTGGTGTTGGGGTGAGGTGGAGGGAAAGGGGAAGGAAGAGGACTATGGTTGAATGGTGGGATGGAGCTGAAGCGCAAAATAAATTTTTGATTAACTTGGATTGCTTGGGAGAGAACTCAGCTGCCGTTGGTTCAAAATCCCAGAGTGTTAAGGAAATAAGATCCAGCCTGTTTGTCTGTGATGATGTACTACTTTTATAAATGGCCTGCTCTCTTTTATTTTTTAATAGCTCTTGTAAAGATGTTGGGAAAGGATCTCTGGGGAGCAATAGATGGTAATTGAGCCTGGGATAATTTGAAGGATATTGGCCTATCTAGACTTACCTAATAGTTTTATAGCTGGATGGAATCTGAAGTATCGTTTGTCTCTCACTCTAACAGAGGAAGAAAGCAGGGCTTGGTGAGTGAAGTAGTCACTTAGCCTAACATCTAGTGAGTGAAGCTGTGTGAATGAAGTGGGAATGAGCATAGTCTTTGACTCAGGCCCCTCTGGGTTCTAATCGTGTCTTAATAAGTAAGTGGCTGTGTGATTTATGGCAAGTCTTTTAACTCCTTATTTGTGAAACAAACAATTGTATATACTTCCTAGGTAGGTCCCAGCATAGGATTTTTCACATAATAAGAGTTAAGAATAATCTCTTTTCATTTTTCCCTCTTAGCACAGGGTCACTGTGACAGAAGTAAAAAACAAACAACAAAAAACATCAGAACTCAGAGAGGGGAAGTCAGTTTGTCTCGTAGTCAGGGCTTTTCTGGGTGCCAGAGTTGTGTGTGGGGGAGTCCCCACTCTCTGAAAATTTGAAACTATGAGAACTTCTAGCGTTGATTAGCTTCTTGGGGAGAGACTCACACTAACAAAATACGTAAGAAATTTATGACTGTCCAGAATGCAAATGCAACTTCTAGAGATAGATGCATCTTCCATAACTGGCTCTCCCATTCTCAGCCTCCTATTTTCATCTTCAAATAGACTAATCAGGAAATTGTTAATTGAGCACGGAATCTGAGCCAAGAGTTAGAGTTCAGAAATATGTCATCCGGGCTGTGTGAAAAGGCCGATGCTTTCACAACTAGTGTCCCTTCTAACAGCCCAATCCTTTGTGTCTAGCAGACATATACTTAGGAACAACCATTTCTGCTGTAATTGCCCTATTTTGACTCTATGTGGACCACATCTATTACCACATGCATCTTCTGAAATGATGTAATGGATTGGGTTACAATTATTTTCAGTTACCGTTCTATTATTGAGGAAATAGTCCCATCACATTTAATTGAATTTGGTGTTTCACAGATATATACCAGCATTCTTACCAGAGGGAATCTCTACATATAACCGATATTAGCTAATTTAACTTCCAGAGTTCAGAATTCCTCCATTTTCTAGAGGCATCTTATTACGTAGTTCTTTGTACTAGTCTGTATTCTGTATACCCATAGCCTGATAGCTAGCATGTAGTCTATAAATATTGGTGGAACAAAGGTGAAGATAAAATAGAACATCAGAAAAGGGCTCAAGTAATAGAATTTGTTGAGTCTGTTCTCTAGAGTGTTCTATCTTATGTCCTGATGGGATACGCAGCAAAAGGTGAAAATGATGTGCAGGGTGTAGAACTCCCAGAGATGGGAAGCTGAGGAGGAAGAAACAGAACTTTCAGGAAAGATTTTTATGAAAGACAGATGGAGGACTAGGAATCTGCAAATGAATGTGTAGGGTCTGCTACTGATCTAAGAGGATAATGAACACTCAAGAGTGTTGTGGAGGGAACGGCTAAAGAGATGTCAAGGAAGTAGCAGGGTATGCTGTTGAGATGCAGAGAGGAGTAGATTCTGGCTTAAGTGCCTGCAAGATTGTTGGTGCAATTCAGGAAAACGACAGAGAAGAGGGTAAGGGTAGGCGTTTGTACAGGTGCAGTAGTTGGAACAAATAGGTTGAAATATCCAATGAGCAGTTTGGTATAAGGCTCGGCGTTCCTGCAACAAATTTGGATGATAATTGAAAGCATGGAAATGGGTAAGACTTCGGGAAGAGTGAACAATGTAAAGGGTGCGGAGGGAGGATCGGAGCCTGGATGCACACACCGATTTAGGGATGGGCGGAGGAATAGGAGCAGGATGAAGAAAGCCGGAGGACATTTTGAAAGCTAAGGGAGCGCGTTTGAAGGCGGTATCGGACGCCTCCTGGAGGTCATGAGGAGGAAGATCAATCTGTGGTAGCCCTTAGTCACTGCGGATTCCGCCGAGCAGAGGCGGGTGTGGGTGGGGTCAAGCCCCACTGCTGGCAGTGACTCAATTGGAGAAAGGAAGCCGCCTTAGTACATATTCTTTTTTTTTTTAGTATATATTCTCTAGGGGAGTTTGGCACTGAGGAGGCAGAATCGGCAGGATTTTGAGGGTAAGTTAGGGCTCAAGGAGATAATCGGCTTCATAATCCCATACCCTTGAGTGGGAGTCAGTGCATCTGCTTGAGGCCCTCCGCAGTCCGTTTGGGTCCTTGGGATTTCCCTTTCAGTTCTAAACTAAAAACAAACCTGCAAAAAACTACCAGCATTGTTTTTTGCCACCATTTATTTACCTAAACCGGAGAAAGTGCCACTCGGAAAAGCAAGACAGCACTTTATTTGAAAACCTTATCTCTTTAAAACTCCTGGCATGCAAATAAGGGGATTTAATATAGTTCGCAGCAATTGGTAGGTAGTTTCGAAACCCGTCATTTCCTGGTCGTGCCGGATGCGAACGGAAAGTCTGCTTTCTGCTTTCCTACTGGCTGTTTGTTAGGCCCCCACCCCCTCCCGGTAGCTCTTATAAATTACATCAAATTGGTAATTCTTTCCACATCCTTTTCATGGTAAAACAGATTGTTAACTGTTTTGTGGGCTTTTTTTGGCCGTGATGTCCGGACGCGGAAAGCAGGGTGGCAAAGCTCGGGCCAAGGCCAAGTCGCGCTCGTCCCGCGCGGGCCTGCAGTTCCCTGTGGGGCGTGTGCACCGGCTGCTGCGCAAGGGCAACTACGCCGAGCGGGTGGGGGCCGGCGCGCCCGTGTACCTGGCGGCCGTGCTGGAGTACCTGACGGCCGAGATCCTGGAGCTGGCGGGCAACGCGGCCCGCGACAACAAGAAGACGCGCATCATCCCCCGCCATTTGCAACTGGCCGTGAGGAATGACGAGGAGCTCAACAAGTTGCTCGGGGGTGTCACCATTGCTCAGGGCGGTGTCTTGCCCAATATCCAGGCCGTCTTGTTGCCCAAGAAAACGGAGAGCCACAAGCCTGGCAAAAACAAGTAACTAAAACGCTCGACACCACCAGCCCCACTCACCCCCCCAAAGGCTCTTTTAAGAGCCAACAAAGTGTCAAATGGAGGGCTGATCACAAAATGGCGCATTAGCTCTTTTTTGACAACTTGGGTGGCTCTAAAAAGAGCCTTTGGTCTTTGGTTTTCTTTTGCCAGCGTTCATTTGCTTTTGGCCTTGTGGCTTTCGGTTTTCTTTGGTAACAGCACGGCCTGGATGTTGGGCAGGACGCCGCCCTGGGCGATGGTGACTTTGCCCAGCAGCTTGTTGAGCTCCTCGTCGTTGCGGATGGCCAGCTGCAGGTGACGAGGGATGATGCGCGTCTTCTTGTTGTCGCGGGCCGCGTTGCCCGCCAGCTCCAGGATCTCGGCGGTCAGGTACTCCAGCACGGCCGCCATGTAGACCGGCGCGCCGGCTCCCACCCGCTCGGCGTAGTTGCCCTTGCGCAGGAGACGGTGCACACGCCCCACAGGGAACTGCAGGCCAGCGCGGGACGAGCGGGACTTGGCTTTGGCGCGAGCTTTGCCTCCTTGTTTCCCGCGACCAGACATGACTATAAGTGAAGTGGAAGATCCCCAAGCTCAGACCCTCGCAGCGAAACTGGATTGAAAAATAAGCACGTAGAAAGCCTTTATAAGCTTTCCTAGGGGTGGGGTCAGGAGCACATTTTTCATTGGTCCTAAATTGGCTCCAGGAATGACCAATAAGATCAAGAGTTGGTGTTGTCATGATTTTATGACGGAGTTCCTACGTAGCCCAATAGGAACGAAAGACTTCTGAAGCCCTAATTTGCATACGGTGGTTATAAAAGGATTATACCCGCCTATCGCCTCACTTCTTTTCTCAGCTAATCCTCATAGTTTCCTCCTGCAATGCCGGAGCCCGCAAAATCCGCTCCCGCGCCCAAGAAGGGTTCGAAGAAGGCGGTCACCAAAGCCCAGAAGAAGGATGGCAAGAAGCGCAAGCGCAGCCGCAAGGAGAGCTACTCCATCTACGTGTACAAGGTGCTCAAGCAGGTGCACCCGGACACCGGCATCTCGTCCAAGGCCATGGGCATCATGAACTCGTTCGTCAACGACATCTTCGAGCGCATCGCGGGCGAGGCGTCGCGCCTGGCGCATTACAACAAGCGCTCCACCATCACGTCCCGGGAGATCCAGACGGCCGTGCGCCTGCTGCTGCCCGGCGAGCTGGCCAAGCACGCCGTGTCCGAGGGCACCAAGGCCGTCACCAAGTACACCAGCTCCAAGTGAGTCCCGCCCGGGACGCGGCGCTCCTAGGAGTTGCCAGCTGCTTGACTCCAAAGGCTCTTTTCAGAGCCACCCACCTAATCACCAGAAAGAGCTGTAGCTGTATCTTAATTTTCCTTCAGTTTATTCCCACAAAGTAAGTGCTTCTGGCAAGGGTTACGGGATTGGCGCTCGTAGCTTTTCAAACCTTTGGCTTGGCTTTAGGTTCCTGGTCCGTGACTGGCTTTGCTCTTTGAATCTAGGGCGCGTCTTTAACCTCTTCCTGTGCTCTTTGTTTTCCTGAGTCAGTTCTAAATGAGGTTAGTGTCGGCTCCTCCCACCCTCCGGCGCTAGACTGGTGACCTGGTGCCTCTTGGGTGTTTGTTTCATCGGCTTTTTAAAACGAAGATTTCAGCCATCTTCAGAATAAGAAAGGACCCCAGCACACAACCGAGCCCAGGTTCCTCGAGCACTGCGTCACAACCCTGAAGGATTTTCCCGAGAATTTAATAGCTGCTTTGGTGCCGGCAACTTGTGCTGCCCTGCGATGTGGCCTGGGGACACCAGCGATTCTGAGCACTTGGAGCTGAGTCCGGGCTGCAAGGTCCCATCCTTTTCTTGGTTGGATTACATTAATATTCAAAACCACTCGCCGTTCTGAAATATGTAGATTCTGGTTTCCTCTGCTCACTTTAGGGCTTTGAAATCCCTGTTATTTTTGTGGATAATTTTTTGCATTTAATATTGTTTCCAAACTTATTTTTATCACCATTTATCCTCCCTATTCTTCTCCCCCAAAATTACACTGTTGTCCATGAGTTCACAATCCCTCCACGCCCTCTGCCTCCCTCCCCTCCCCGTCCCCATTTAGAAAGATCTGGATTTAGGTTACTTCAAGGCACTGGTCATTTTAGTCCAGGCTCAAAGTCACCTCAGTTTTCCAAGTCACCCACTCGGGAATTTGCACTTTTCTTTCTTTCCAGTCTTGGTCCCTCCCGGTTTTATCTTCCTTCTAGCAGCCATCAGAAATTGGAACTATTTTGTTAGTTTTTCTCAGGCCCTTCACACTTTGTTGGTCTGGCTTTCCATTATACCATCAGCGCTATTAAGTGCCTGACACATAGTGGAGGGACACTTACTTATATTTATTGAATTTTCTTATCACACCCCTCAATCATTTCCATGGAAGGATGGGCGTGGTTCACTTCCATTAGTTGTATGTGAAAACCTGATGAAAAAAGAACTGTTATGTGAAGTTCCCCAAGACTGTCCGTGGTCACACCTCAGGGCAACAGCTGGAAGGAGGCCCCTGTTATGATTCTTTTTGTCCCTCCACGCCCTCTGCCTCCACCTCCTTTCCGCATACCTTAGTCCTCTCTTCCACATTGAGATGAGCTTTAATTTACACTCACCAGTCTCATTTGCTTTTTAGGAGGCCATGTAAGACAGACCCTGTAAGATATGCAAGGCAATAACCCTTTTATAAACACAATTGAGAGAAGCAAAGTGATCGGCCCACTGGTCATGCAGATGACATTGTCCACTATTGTACCCTCAGATGTGAGGACAGCTGCATTTTAATTTTATTTAGTTGCATCTTTCTGTCCAAGCCTTGATTTTGCTGATAAAGACACTGATGGTCTGATCAATTATTCAACTCTGCTAATGGCTAAGGAGTCCTGGAGTTGAGTGCAGGGGTTTTATGAACTCAAATGGACACTAGACATTATTATACACTAAATAAATCTTGTTTCCTACATGTGTGTTTTCAAATGGGTGCAGATGGTATTGTTATTAATAAAGTTACCAGTCAATTTAAAGTTCTTTTATCTGTGGTATGTTTTCTAAGTGAAGGTAGCATATACTACTACTACTGAGTCTGTGGAAAAGCTGGGTACCTCTGACTTGAAGGATGAATATAAAATACTAGAGGCCTGGTGCACAAAATTGGTGCATGGGTAGGGTGCCTAAGGCCTGGCCAGCTATCAGGGCTGATCTGTGTGTGGGGTGACCAACAGGGTGATGGGGGGTTGGCGGGGCATGGCATTTGCCTTGGCTGGCCTAGGGCCTGCGGACTGGGGGCAGCCCCTGCGTTGAGCATCTGCCTTCTGGTGGTTAGTGTACATCATAGCAACCAGTCATTCCATGGGTTGTTCTGATAGGTCGATTTGCATCTTAAGCTTTTGTTGGATTAGCCATACTTCTAGCTCAGAGGCACACTGAGGACTTTGTTAATGCTTAGTAATTGAAAAATACATGACCACAAACAAGAAGCATTATAAAATAAGAGAGAAGAAATAAAGTCCTTACAAAATTTTAGCTAACATCCAGAGAATTTGCAGGCAATGTTCAAAATCCTTTATACATACTGACTCATTTAATCTCCTTGGAAACTCTCCAGAGAATAAACTTCTCATTGTGTTTAAGGGCCTTGAGAAAGTAAGGTAACTAACTGAAAACCTGGGCCTCTCTGGATTAGGGAGTGGGGGTGGGGGATGGGAAAGGAGGGGAATATCTATGCTTTCAAATCAAAAGAAATATCACCTACTTTATTCCCTCCAGGATACACCCTGAGTATACATCTATGGTGCGTTGGCCTTGAGAATGGGATTGGGGCTTGGGTTCTCCATCCCAGAGGCCATAGCTCAATTCAGTTTAGTTTGTCCTCAGTAGTAGGGCTCATCAGCTGGAATCCCTTCACTAATAAAGAGAGCCTTAGTTGCTGGTTATGGGCTCCCCCTGGGCATGTTTACCAGGAAGGAAGTTAACAGAGTGAGGAAGGGGGTAGAGGTGAGAGAACTTAGTATTTTAACTTCCCAGAAGGCAATTATTAATGGTGAGATGAATCCTCCTAAGGAACGTCTTTGACCTCTTCTTTCTCCTGCTCAAAACCTGCATACATTTACTGATGTTGGGGTTAATAGTAATAATTGTTATAATTATTTCTACTTGCTGAGCATATGTTTTTAAATTTTAATTATTAAACAAAAAAAATTTTTTTTTAAATGTATGGTTTCTGGATTCCCACTAAGCGGGGGACCCCTGAACTGCCTTAGCCATGACAGATGCACAGGCGGTTGTCAAATCTCAGGGCCACAGGGAGGAGGTCTTGGATATCTTTGGCGTTATAAGTCTCACTTTAAAACCTGATTTAGTATCAGTCCAGGGAGTATAATCCTGGGGAGGAAGGGCCAGTGACGTGGAAATCTACAAACTCAGGCAGGGGTTTGCCCAGCCAATGATGGCTCTGACAGGCTGGAATGTCACTCACTCTGAGAACTTCAGCTGCAAGTTTGGAAACAAAGCTTGAGTGGATGAGACGCCGGGTGACAGGGTGCCGGGCCTGCACAGCCCAGAGTCACTGTTGTTTCTGCCTCTAACTCACCAAATAGACCCAGAGGATCCCATTGTGCGTTGTGGGTCTGCTAGGGAATGAGGCTCTGGACAGAGATCAAAGAGGCCTGTATTTGCCCGCACCCCAGGCCAGGGGGCGTAAAAGACAAGACTTAATAGCCTCACGTTCTAAAGGCTAGAAGTCAGACATGAGGATTTGGGCAGGTTTACTTTCCTCCTGAGGTCGTTGCTTGGCCTGCAGACAGCTGCGTCCCCCCCACCCCCGTCCCCCCACAGGTGCCCCGCTGTGTTGTCTGCCCAGACACGACTCATGCTGGGCCACGGCCCATCCTAGTGACCCCACTTTCACCTACTGGCCTTTTTGAAGGTCCTGCCTCCAAACGCCTTCACATTCGGAGGAGCCAGGCAGTAGGTCTTGGACGTATGGACATCCGTACCAACAAAATGGGGAGTGAACGTGGGCGTGAGGACGACGTCCGCTCCTTCACCCTCCAGCCCAGGTGCCGGCCGCCCTGGAGATGGGCTCCTCCGACCGTCAGTCGGTCTCCTGAAGTCGGAAACAGCTCTGGTTGCCATTTTCTTTGCTTACTGTTTGGAGCCTGGGATCCTCCTGTTGGGATGAAACCCGGAGCTTGCGCCCTCTGGACTCGTATTTGCTCTCCTGGTCTTCTCTCTTCCTCCCGCCAGAGACCTTTTCTCTTCGCCTGAGTAATGCCCGGGGTCGGGGAGCCCGCAGAAAGCGAGGAGGAGA
>PVJC01004700.1:0-62478 GCA_004026665.1 Murina feae | reverse complement strand
CTCCCTCTCCCTCTCCCCCCCTCCCTTCCTCCCCCCTCTCTCCAGGGGTTCATTCTGAGGCTTCTATTGGCAACAGGCGCTTTAGAAAGCTGGGTATTTATTTGGATTTATAGTCATTGGCAAAGCTCAATCCTCTTGGAGGCGGCTGGGGGAGTGGCCTCCTGGAGCCTGCTAACCTCTCTCTCTAAACCATCTTGTTTACCGGCAAGATAATCTTCTGGAATGCCATTTTGCCCCTAACTTCATTTCCAGGCTTATGAGCCTTCAGTGAACTCCTCTAATTTTTTAGTATGTTGTGCCATTTAATGTCCTTGAATTTGTTCTTTCTGTCCTTCCCTGTTTTGTTGTGAAGCAGTGTAATATGATGGATAGGGTGAGGACTTTAAAGTCATACAGGCCTGAGTTTGATTCCAGGCTCCATTTGGCTCTGGAATTTGAGCTTTTCAGAGCCTCCATGTTTTATCTGGAATGGGAGGAATAATACCTACTCAGGGGAGGAAATGAAAGTTTGTTGAATGCCTATGCAGGCTATTTCCTACTCCTTTGCAATGTGCCTCTTCTGTTTTTGTCAGTTGCACCTTAAGTTTTCCCTAATTCCTTTTCCTTTTCTTAGCTTCTGTTATTTTCTGCTTTTATCTTTCTTTGAACACTGAACAATGATTAATTCTAGTAGATAACTTCCCTATATTTTGATCATTTTAATTGGCATCAATGTTAGTTTTTCCCCCCCAAACTTTAAATAAGTATGTTCTAAAATTAATTTTTAATTTACTTGTCTAGAATTTTAAACATTTTCAATTGAAATAGTATTACGTAGTTTTTAGTTCAAGATAGCTCTTTAAAGCTTCTTGATTCAATTTTGTATGTGAGGAATATGTTTACCATCTTTTAGATCAGCACATCTACTCCTGAGATAAGATTTTTAAAAAGTGTCAGGGACACACCCAGGCCAATTATATAGGGATTTCAGAGAATAGGGCCTAGACACTAGTATTTCTTTAAGGCTCTTTAGATTGTTCTAATATGTAGCCAGGGTTGAGAATCCCTGCTTTGGGTGCTAGACCTAAAAGATTCTCATCAGTACCTTTTGCTTAAAAATGAAATGGCACTGGTGTCATGAAAAGTGTGAAAGGAACCATAATCTAATAGTGCTTATTGGAAGTTTTCTGGATAATTAAGATACAAAGTAATATTAATGTTTTCCAGAATGATTCATGTGGTGGTCATCAATATTATGTTTACTTATTTGGCCAGTATTTAATGAGTACCTCTGCTAAGTAAGAGAGGTGCATAGTCATTCACTTTGGAGTGATATTTAGTTTGGGAGAGAGAAGAGGAAGAATAGTAAATTGAAAATAATTTGATATAATAGTATTACAGCAAGGTGCTTTACGAGGCCCAAAGAAGGGACAACTTTATTCTTTATAAAGAATATAAGAAATACAATAAAATGAATGGGACACGGCAAAAGCAGTCCTAAGAGGGAAATTTATATCATTATAGGCCTACCTCAAGAAACAAACAAACAAAGAAACCCTCAAATAATCCAACTTCACACTTAAAGGAACTAGGAAGAGAACAACAAACAAAGCCCAAAGTGAGTAGGAGAAAGAACATAAAGATCAGAGCAGAAATAAATAAAATAGAGTTTAAAAAACAATACAGAAGATTAATGAAACAAAAAGGCTGGTTCTTCGAAAAGACAAGACAGACAAACCTTAACCAGACTCATCAAGAAAAAAGGAGAGAGGACCCAATTAGATAAAATCTGAAATGAAAGAGAAGTAACAGCTGACACCAAAGAAATACAAGTGATTATAAGAAAATATAAAATATAGACAATATGGATGAAATGGATAAATTCCTAGAAACATACAATCTTCCAAAACTCAATCAGGAAGAATCAGAAAATATGAATAGAAAGATTATAACTAATGAAATAGAAACAGTAATCAGAACACTCCCAACAAACAAAAGTTCTGGCTTCCCTGGTGAATTTTACTAAATATTCAAGAAGGACTAACATGTGTCCTTCTTAAGCTATTATAAAAAAATTCAAGAAGACTTCTGAGCTCATTTTATGAGACCAGCATTATCCTATTTCCAAACCAGATAAAGACACTACAAAGAAAGAAAATTATAGGCTAATATCCCTGATGAACATAGATGCTAAAATCTCAACCAAATATTAGCAAACTGGATCCAGCAATATATTCAAAAGATCACATATCATGATCAAGCGGGTTTTATTCTGGTGTTGCAAGGTTGGTACAATATCCGAAAATCAATTAATATGATACACCATATAAACAAAATCAAGGAGAAAAACCACAAGATCATATCAGTAATCCAGAAAAAGATTTGATGAAATCTGGCACCCTTTTATGATAAAATCTCTCAGGAAAGTGGGACTAAGGAGAACATACCTCAAAGTAATAAAGGCCATATATGACAAACCTGCAGCCAACATAATTCTCAATGGGCAAAAAGTACACAAGTGTTTCCTTTAAGATCAGTAACAAGACAGAGATGTCTATTTCACCACTCTTACCATAGTATTGAAAGTCCTAGCTACAGCAGTCAGACAAGAAGAGATAAAAGGCATCCAAATTGGAAAGGAAGAAGTAAAACTGTCATTATTTGCAGATGGCATGATATTGTATATAGAGAACCCTAAAGATTCCACAATAAATGAATTCAGTAAAGTAGAACTGATAAATGAATTCAGTAAAGTAGCAGGATACAAATATATCCAGAAGTCAGATGCATTTTTATACAACAATAATGAACTGTTGGAAAGGGAAACTCTCTTCACTTACAATTGCATAAAAAACAACATAGAAATAAATTTAACCAAGAATGCAAAAGACCTGTTCTCAGAAAATTATAAAACGCTAGTGGCCCAGTGCACAGATTTGTGCACATTGAAAGGAAATTAATTAGAAGAAAGATTTGTGCAGTAATTATGTTATTGCAAAACATTACATGTCAAAGTAGTATATATAATACTAAAGGCCCAGTGCATGAAATTTGTGCATGGATAGGGCCCTAGGCTTGGCTGGCAATCAGGACCAATCAGGGCCTTCTGGCTGCTGCCTTCCTCAGCTGCTGGCTGGGGCCTTCATTCTGCGCGGCTCCTGGTGGTCAGTGCACATCGTAACAAGTGATCGAGCTCCCGATTGAACTCCCAAGGGGACACTGCATATTAGCCTTTTATATATATACTAGAGGACCGGTGCACAAAAATTTGTGCACTTGGCGGGGGTCCCTCAGCCTGGCCTGTGCCCTCTCACAGTCTGGGACTCCTCGGGGGATGGCTACCTGCTGGTGTGCCTGGCCAGTCTGGGTTTCAGGCTGCCCACAGCTGTTCAGGGTTCGGGTCCCTACTGGGGTGCTTGGCCAGCCTGGGAGAGGTGCAGAGGGCTGTTTCAGGCTGCCCACAGCTTCTTCAGGGTTCAGGTTCCTACTGGGGTGCCTGGCCAGCCTGGGTGAGGGGTTGAGGGCCGTTTCAGGCTTCCCACAGTCCCTTCAGGGTTCGGGTCCCAACTGGGGTGCCTGGTTGGAAGCAGGTATCTGAGATTTATTTATCTTCTATAATTGAAACTTTGATGCCTTGATCCCCTGCTTGAAGCCTGGGTTGCCTCTGGCAATCCAAGATCCCAGCCCGGCAGGTATCTGGGGTTTATCTTCTATAATTGAAACTTTGTAGCCTTGAGTGGAGCTCAGGGCCCGCAGGGCCCTGGCTTCCTCCATTGCCCGGGGCAACTCCAGCTCTGTGGCTGCCTCCATCTTAGTTGCGTTAATTTGCATACTTGTTCCTGATTGGTTGGTGGGTGTGGCTTGTGGGTATAACGGAGTGAGGGTTAAATTGCATATTACTCTTTTATTAGATTATAGATAGTACTATAAACTTAAAACACGTGCAATTGGCGCCAGTGAGAGCTTTATATGTATCGTGCATGTGCTAGTCAATGTTTATTTTTAAACTAGGGGCCCGGTGCACAAAAATTTGTGCACTCAGGGTGTCCCTCAGCCTGGCCTGTGCCCTTTCGCAGTCTGGGACCCCTCAGGGGATGTCCACCTGCTGGCATGCCTGGCCAGCCTGGGTGAGGGGCTGATGGGTGTTTTTAGGCTGCCCACAGTCCCTTCAGGTTTTGGGTCCCTACTGGGGTACCTGGCCAGCCTGGGTGTGGGGCTGAGGGCCATTTTCAGGCTTACATGAGTGTAAGACACCAGCCTAGACACCCTTGGAAGACACTCAACAGTGTGCCTGTACTCAGGTCTCACCCCTTCAGTTGTGTACCTGTGTGCCACAGTCCTGAGGCTCATCATTAGTTTCCACTGATGCACACACACAAAAGAGGGAGTGTGCACCCATGGGTGAACACACCAACAACCAAAGCCTCGTGCTGCTTATGGATATGAGTCAGGCTCTGCTTTCTGTCACTGGCTGGCAATGCTGATTACACCTATAGATAGCCGCCCCCAGCATTGCTCTGGCCTGCATTCATCCTGATCGTCATCTCTGGTCCTCACTCACCCACAGCTCCCATTGACCCAACGTCCCAGAAAGCCTGGCTGGAAGCAGGTTGCTGGGGTTTATCTTCTATAATTGAAACTGTTGCTTTAAGCCAGGCCTAGACAGGTAACGAAGTCTCCTGTCTGCGTCAGCTCCGTGGCTTCTATAATTGCAACTATGTTGCTGTGAGCAGAGAGAGGCTCAGCCAGCCTAGGCAGACAGTTTACTCCTGGTGCAACGGAAGCCTCCTGTTTACTCTAGCTCCATGACTGCCAGCCTCCATCTTGGCTGGGTTAATTTGCATACAGCTGCTCTGATTGGCTGGTGGGCATGGCTTAGGCATCCCAAAGAAATGGTCAATTTCAATATTACTCTTTTATTAGATAAGATTGCCAGTGCATGTCATATGTACCATATAATCAGATGGACATACGGTGGGTCACTTAGCCTTTTATACAGATAGATTGAAGAAAGAATCTGAAGACACAAATAAGTGGAAGCATCTGCTGTGTTCATGGATAGGGAGAATTAACATCATTAAAATGTCCATACTGGATCTTTCCAGCCTGTGCATCTCTTGGGACAACTGGCATAAGCTCTGCAAGGCCAGGGACAAGAGAAAGCCCTACCGAAAGAAACTAAAATATGAGCTGAGACACCGTGCGACCAACACAAAGATTGAACTCTACAGATAATCTGACTCCCCGCAACAAGAAGTACTGAGCCTTGAGGCGGGGTCTGGGCAACTTCTGGGGCTCCAAGTGTCGTACATACAAAATAAGGATTATTGATGTTGTTTGCAATGCATCCAGCAATGAACTGATCTGCACCAGGAGCTTA
This sequence comes from Murina feae, assembly GCA_004026665.1. NCBI lineage: Eukaryota > Metazoa > Chordata > Mammalia > Chiroptera > Vespertilionidae > Murina > Murina feae. The sequence continues at coordinate 57,119 of PVJC01004700.1, read as the reverse complement.
GTAAAGAATTGCATTGTGCTCATTGACAGGGCAGTGTACCCACTATGCACTGCCCCTGAGCCACAAAGGGGGCCAAGCTGACTCTGGAGAAGGAAGAGCTTTTAAACAAAAATCAACCAAAGAAAATTCAGAAGACCTGATCAAAGGGGGAAGAATGCCGAAACCAGCAGTCTTCTCAAGAAGGAGTTTCAAACTTCTTGCATGCATTGCTTCAAGATCAGGCCAGTGTGGCCGCACAGATGATTATGTGCTAGAGGGCAAGAGCTAGAGTTTTATCTGAGGGAAATCAAGGCCTGGAAAGGCAAATAAATCCTCTTCTTAGCTCATGTAATAAAGGTGTTCATTCAAAAAAATATTCCATACTACTTAAAGCAGTCTATAGATTCAGTGCAGTTCATAGCAAGATACCGATGGCGTGTTTCACAACACTAGAACAGATTTTCCAAAACTTTATGTGCATCCACAAAAGACCCCAAATTGCCACAGCAATCTTGAAGATGAACGAAGTTGGAGGAGACATGCCACCTGATACCGAATTATACTACAAGGCCATAATAATCAAAATAGCATGGTACCGGATAAAAACAGACATTTAAGTCAATGGAATGGAATAGAGAACCCAGAAATAACCCCACATCTTTATGGTCCTTTTTTTTTTTTTTTTTTTTTAAAGCACTCACCCAAGGGTTTTTTTTCCTAGTGATTTTTTTTTTTAGAATGGAAGGGAGGGCGGAGCTTTCTATTTTCTTTAAAAGAAAATTTCAAAATAGTTTGGAAGAAGAATTGCCTTAATATTTTTTTTTCTTTTGGCCATTTACTTCTTTTTTTTCCCCTTAAGTATCTCTGGAAAATAACTTGTGTTGGAAAGTAGTCATTTACTCCTTCATCTTGTCTATTATTGCCTAATAACAAAAAAATTATAATTTGGTTTCTTTTTTATCCTACAGTGGCTCATAGAAGAGATGAAATGTGGTCTGAGGGACGACATGACTACGAAAGACTTCCAAGAGAACGAGCACCTCCTCGAAATCACCCCAGTGTAAGTTCCTTCTGCATGCAGAATAATTCAAAACCTAGAGTCTAAGTAATTTTGGTGCACCAAAGCTAGGCCTCTTAACAGAACCTTCAAGAGCCAAAAATCTACCATTCTAGGTTGAAATGTAGATAGATTAAGCTTATCTTTTAGAGTTAAAAGTGTGAAAGTAAAAGTCTACATTTTATTTATTTAGAAAATCCCTATTTTATATTTCCTGCTTATATTTCCAAAATGAAGGGTTTATATTTGTGAAGAAAATTGTAGGTTTGGTAAAGGTCAGGATATCACAGGTGCTGAAAGTATTTGAGCACCTGTTCCTATTAGTGGCTGACACCTATTTTTCTGTATTCCTAAAAATGTTTGCAAATTGGATGTATGAAATTCTGAAGTAGGGGCACATCAGGAGCAGGCAGGCAGGCGGCTTCTGGTATGCTGTCTTACTGCTTGTCTCTTTGTGGCTCTGGGAGTTGGAATTTTGAATCGGGTCTTTCCCAAGGAGCTTGCTATTTTGCTTATTCCTATTTTCCCAGCAGTATATCCAGTACATGTAAGGAGTTCAGTGTTTATTGAATAAATATATGCGCTCCGCACAATCCTATATAGAATACCCAAGGGAGGGTTTGAGGAAGGTCAAGAAGCCGTCAATCTTAAACTTTTGCACATGCCCATTATAATAAGCACCAGGAGATTGGGCTTGTGGGCTTGATAATGATGAATATATTTGTTTATATATTAGTTGTTTATTACTTATATGTTACAAGTAAATCCTACAACTCCCTACAACTCACTTAGATGGGTGGTGTTAACCTTTAAGGTTGTCATTTAGCCTAGGTTACAGCTAAGGTTGGGGTTGCTCTAAAATGATTTAAGATGGAAAAAATGAAGAGACCCTATATCTTCAGAATGAGCAGACTTAATTATTACCATATGTGATTTATTTTCAAGTTAATGTATAGACTTTATGTTTCTAATCAAAAGCCCAATTTAAAAATTTTTTTCAACTTGATAAAAATATTTTATAGTTATCTAGAACAACAAACAAGTGATATCGATAAACATGATGTAGGACAAATGCAGGGATGGGGAAAAGGATGATTAAAAAATTTTTATTTTTATTTTTTAGAACCCCTGCCTGCAAAAGGATATATCCCACTTATTTTTCAAAGTCAATTAAAAGGATTTTTGGTGGGATTATGCCACCAGTTAGATATATAGTTGGGTTTTACTTTGTTTCAATTTTGGGGGATTGCCCTTTTTCTTTTCTAATTCTTTTTTTTCTTCTTTAATTTAACACATTTAGATGGTTCCAAATTATAAAATAAGGTACAGAGAGGGGATAACTTATTTTATTTAAAAAATTATTTTATTGATATCAGAGTGGAAGGGAGAGGCAGAGATAGAAATATCAGTGATGAGAGAGAAACATTGATTGGCTGCCTTCTACTGGGGATCAAGCTCACAACCCCGGCATGTGTCCTTGACCGGAATCAAACCCAGGACCTTTCATTCTGCAGGCCGACACCCTATCCACTGAGCCAACCGGCCAGGGCAGGGATAACTTACTTTAAACGGTAATTTACTGTACTTTTATATTTAACTAGTACCTGCTTAATACAAATGAAAGATTTTATGTATGAACTTCCTAATCTTCAAAATAGTACTTAGTGTTGAATGGTACAACATTTATAGAACCCCGTAGAATGTTTTACATACCATAAAATGTAAGCAGGATTTATGTACAGGGACATAATTTCAGACAATGGGAACCACTCATGCTGAAATTATGGAAGAAGTTATGATATAAAACCTTAAGTATACCATTCTGCATTATGTATGCATTCTATATTATATCAGAACACATTGCAGTAAAAGTTGACTTAAAGAGCTATTAAGACTGGAAGCAGAGAGATATGCCAGGAGGCTATTGCTAGGCAGGGGAGCTGGGGGAAAGTATTAAGATGGGATTAATCAGTTATATCAGTGTCATGAAGATCAATATGAAGGGCCCTTCAGTTCTTCAGTTAGATTAATTTGTGAGAATGGATTTGAGAAAGTTCATATCCAATAGCCATTGTTGCTCTCTGAAGAGGTAGCAAGATCATCTATTCAAAGTTGAGGAGGTGGAGGAACACTTGAGTCCAACACTGAAGTTTTGGAGTAAACCATTACAGATATCTTCTGAGTAGGAGTGTTTAATAAGATTTGCTGAGGACTTTTGTGCGCCATAAGTTTTATACCCTAGAAGCCCAGTTTAGGAATGAGGAAAGCAAGTTGTATTGAAGATTGCAAGTTGAGTGGTGGACCCAGGGAGATAAGGATATTGAAGGTTCTGACCCAGAGAATTATGGAGGAATACATTATGTGATATGGACTGTTTAAGAAAGGGAATCTATGTGGTAGGGACTGTTTAAGAAAGGGAGTCAGGCAGTGAGAGGGAAGGTGTATTGAAAAAAATGAGGGGTTGAGGAACAAGAAAAGCTTAGTGAGCTTGAAGACCAGGGTGTGGCAGGAAGATAAGGCAATTGGTAATTTAGAGTGTAGAGTTTTCAAGATAGAACAGTTCTGGGTAATTAACGTTCAGTGTATAGTGGTGAGGGACAGAAGGTGGGTGAAGGTAATTGGTGTTGAGATCAAGAAAACTTTGAGGCTAGATTTTTGGATCAGGGATTTAGATTAGAGGCGCTAAATCCTTGCTATACATTAAAATCACCTAGGGAGCTCTTAAATACCTATGTATGGGCCCCAATCCAGATACTTAAGTTATAATTATCTGCAGGTAGGATCTGGACATCAGTGTTTAAAAGTTCATCAGGTGATCTTATATGAAGAGTTAAGAAATGCAGATTGTAGATGAACACTGATGTCACATATCAGGAGTTGAAGTTAAGGTCACAGGTTGATGGAAGTCCTCAATTAATGAGGATATGCAATTGGTAATTTAGAGTGCAGTAAAATCTGAACAAACCAAAAACATTTTCTTTTATCCACTTTTGTATGTATATGTGTGAAACAGAGCCTCTTTTTCTTTGTAAAATAATTTCAACAGTAGTAAGCAGAGAGATGTTTTATTTATTTATGTTTTTACTTTTTAAAAAAATTTTTATTGTTGAAAGTATTACATAGGTCCTCTTTTCCCCCCCATTAATCTCTTCCAGCCTCGCCCCAGACCCTCACCACTCCATTGTCTGTGTCCACGGGTTAAACATATATGCCTATGAGTTCATATATGCATAACCACCCTTCCCTGCCTTCCCTCTGAGGTTCAACGGTCTGTTTAAGCTTCTGTGAATCTGGGTCTATTTTTGATCATTAATTTATTTGGTTCATTAGATTCCATATATGAGTGAGATCATGAGATAAGTTTTATACCACAACTAGTGATCCAGTGCACGAATTCATGCACATTGAAAGGCAATTAATTAGAAGAAATATTTTAATATCGCTATTCACCCTTTCTTTATAATAGAAGTGTCAACCAAATTTACAATTGACAATTGACAAATTGAAACACACATGTGCAATCGGCGCCAGCAAGAGCTTTATACAGAGAGATAAACTTGCTTAATTACACCTGCTTTCTGATTTAGCTAAACTTTTTCCAGTCCAGTGAAGCACTCCAACTTCTCTTTCAGGTAATTGTCAGCAACACAGCAGTAAATATCAATACGAAGCAGATTATTATTATAGATCACACAGAGAGAACAAAGGGTAAAATACTTAACTGCAGCAGTGTTTGACTATATTCTGTGCAGTAAGAAAACCTGAAGTCATTTTCAGGGTCCACCATTTATTCTTTTCAGTTGGGTCAAGTTTCTAACCTTTCTAAATCTCTGGCTAATGAAATAAGCCGGATTCCACTGAGTCTCCTATCTACCTACTCCAGGATCCTCTGTGAAGATCAGATGAGGTGAAGCATGGGAAAACACTTCACAGACATTTGGTTAAAGTGTAAAATGTTTCCATGTGGCTATAAAGCAGTCATGTTCCTGGGCTGAAGAAACTGCAAGGAGGCTAGCTGTCGCTAGAGAGGAGGCCAAGCATTGCTACATGACGTTATTACCCAGTACTGAAAGCCACTGTTTCCGGGCTGGGCTGGGCTGTGGGCCACATTTTGCACCATGGGGTCAGCTGTGATTTGGTAGGCTGTCACTCTGGGCTGGTGGTGGAGCCTGTGTCTCACTTGGGGTTAGCTGAATGTTCCTTTGTCAGCACCAGGTCCACAGTGCTGTTTCTCTGTAAATGGCCAGTGTGTGTCACAGCAGCTCCTGTATTGAGCATCTGCCTGTTCGTGGTCAGTGAGCATCATAGCAACGGGCCGGAAGGTCAGACACTTAGCATATTAGCCTTTTATATATATAGATTGCCCTCAATGTCAGAGTAGCTATACTCAAGTATCTCTAACTGCCCAATGGGAAGCTACTTGGTTTTTCCTAGAGGGGGAAGAGCATAGATTGCTTTTCTCCTTTTGAGAGCACAGAACACGCCCAGACCTTATACAGGTCTCCTTTTTTTCTTTTTATTCCAGTAGTTTGGTCTCCCCATCCCCCCAGTCAAACTCTCCTAGTTTATAAATCCTTCTGTATTCCCATATTCCTCCTCCTCAAGACTCAGATACATTTTTTTCCAGTGAATTGGCCCTTATTTTGGTTAGTAACATAAAGCCTTTTCCTCAATATGTTATTTACTCCTTTGATGGCTCTTGGTTTTTTTGCCTTCTGTATTACACCTACATTTTAGTTAAATAAAACATAGGTTCTTAACCTATTTTTGTGCCGTGGATCCCTTTAGCAGCCTGATGAAGTATATAGACCCCTTCTCAGAACCGCTTATTTGAAGATAATAAACTATTAAAAACCAAATTTGTGATGTAGTATATGCACTTCGTTAGTAGGTCAATCAGTCGTTAAATATCAAGAGCTAGTGGTAGGAGTTTTATTTTTATTTATTTTTATTTTATTTTTTAAAATCTTTATTGTTCATATTATTACAGTTGTTCCTCTTTTTTCCCCCCATAGCTCCCCTCCTCCCAGTTCCCACCCCACCCTCTGTTCTTATCCCCTCACTGTCCTCATCCATAGGTGTAAGATTTTTGTCCAGTCTCTTCCCACACCCCCAACACCCCTTTCCCCCTGTGAATTGTCATTCCACTCCCTTTCTATGCCCCTGATTCTATTCTATTCACCAGTTTATTCTGTTCATCAGATTTTTTTAGGTTCACTTGTTGATAGATATGTATTTGTTGTTCATAATTTTTATCTTTACTTTTTCTTCTTCTTCCTCTTTTCAAAGGATACCTTTCAGCATTTCATATAATACTGGTTGGGTGATGGTGAACTCTTTTAGCTTTTTCTTGTCTGTGAAGCTCTTTGTCTGACCTTCAATTCTGAATGATAGTTTTGCTGGGTAAAGTAATCTTGGTTGTAGGTTCTTGCTAGTCATTATTTTGAATACTTGCCACTCCCTTCTGGCGTGCAAAGTTTCTGTTGAGAAATCAGCTGACTGTCATATGGGTGCCACCTTGTAGGTAACTGACTGCTTTTAAGATTCTCTCCTTGTCTTTTGCCCTTGGCATTTTAATTATGATGTGTCTTGGTGTGGTCCTCCTTGGATTCCTTTTGTTTGGGGTCTCTGCGCTTCCTGGACTTGCAAGTCCATTTCTTTTACCAGGTAGAAGTTTTCTGTCATTATTTCTTCAAATAGGTTTTCAATATCTTGCTCTCTCTCTTCTTCTGGCACCCCTATAATTCTGATGTTGGTACGCTTGAAGTTGTCCCAGAGACTCCTTACACTATCTTCATATTTTTGGATTCTTTTTTCTTTTTTCTTTTCCAACTGGGTGGGTTTTGCTTCTTCATATTTCATATCTTTGACTTGATTCTTGCGATCCTCTAGTCTGCTGTTGGATCTCTGTATATTATTCTTTATTTCAGTCAGTGTGTGCTTAATCTCTAGCTGGTCCTTTTTCATATCCTCGAGGGTCTCATTAAATTTATCAGCAGTCTCTAGAATATTCTTGAAAAGCCTTATAACTGTGCTTTTGAACTCTATATCCAGTCGTTTGCTTTCCTCCATTTCTGTCATTTGTGACCTGTTTCTTTCTCTCTGCATTTTAGCTGCTTCCCTGCGTTGACAGAGTGGCTTTAATCAGCTGTGTCTGTGGTGGGAGAACTTATATGCTGGAGACACCCTTATGGGGTAAGACTTGCTTCAGTGGGGCTTTGGTGCCCACTGAGTCTGCCCCCTGAGTATGTCCCTTATGAGTCTGAGGAGTTGTAGACTGGGTGGTCCTGTTCTGACCACTGGGTACACAGTCTCTTGGAACTCTAAGGAGGTGCTATTTTAGCTTCTGCCTGGGGCTTCCCAGCCTTTTATATGCAAAAGCCTCTGCATGCAACTTGGGTGGCGGGGGGTTTCAGGGAATCAACAGGGTGGAGCAACCAGCTATGGCTGATTCTCAGCCCTGCCCTAAGAGGCACAGGGTCTCAAGCCGCTCTGGAGTTCCTCTCGGTGCCAGACGGTGCTAGACAGTCCAGCTCCTCCCTATATGATTCTGAGTCCCCAGAAACTCGCCTAGAATTGGAGTTCAGAGCCGTAGGGAGCTTGTGCCTCCCTCTGGTACGAAATGCTGCCAGCCCTTTCCATGAGCCCCTTTGCGCGCGCCTCCGTACCTCTGCACTTTATTTCCGCACCTCCTCTGCGTCTCAGTCTCTTTCTAGTTGTAGAACCTCCACTCAGCCAACCTTCCTGTGAGTCTGGGTGGTATCTGTTTTTCCTTTTCATTGTGGTTTTAAAATGTTTGTGCAAGGCAGCAATTCCAGTGTTTAGCTATGCCGCCATCTTGGTTTCTCCCCGGTAGGAGTTTTATTGCAGTATTTCCAAAGTAGTGATGAGTGTAAATGATATTTTGAGATATTTGCAATAGCAATAATTTGATATGTAAATATCTGACTTCTGTTAGTGATGATGCGCAGATACTGCTATTGTGTTTGTTGCCTATATTTAGGTGAAAGAGTAATTTTATATTCACATCTGCTTTCATGGTCTCAACTGAATCCTTGGGTTAAGTGATCAGTGACACTAAAGCTAGAAATGTAACTCAATCAAGTTATAATTTCTGACTGGATTTAATAGAAACATAGGTTAAAAGTTTTTAAATAGTATCTTACAATGCAGAGATTATCTAATATTACCTTAAAAACTATATTGTTATATCATATTGACATGTGCAAGAATGTTCACAAGCAACGTTATTCATAATTTCAAAATGGCAAAAATCTGAATGTCTAGCAGTACAATGGATGCATTAATTTACAATCGTACAGCAGTGAATGAATGGAATTTTGCCAAGTGCATGTGTGAATCTTACAAGCATAATACTGAAAGAAAGAAGGCATACACAAGAGTATATCCTGTGTGTTTTCTTTTATATAATGTTTCAAAACTGGCAAAACTAGTCAGGAAAGTGGTTACATTTGGGAAGACAAAGGTAGTGACTGGGAGACAGCATGGGAAGGCTTTTGCCTTGCTGAGAATGTTCCATTTCTTGATCTGAGTAGTAATTGCACAGTGTGATTAACTGAAAAGAATTTATCCAGGAGTGCATTTGTGATTTGTATACTTTTTGTGTATATGTCATATCTCAATAAAAATTTCACTTAAAGTTTTGAAAAAGCATATCATTATTTTCTAAAATAAAACTGTAGTTAATTCTTTTAAAAGTGAGAAACCACTATCATTAGTGCCTGGGGTAGAGAAAGATAATACTCTATCTTTTATATTTGGGTTCTATTCTCTACTAGAAAAGCAATTTTACTGCATTTTTTTTTCTTCTCTTTTTGCCCCATTCATTTCCAATTCTGATATATCGGAAATGTATTTGAGGAACTATTGGATATAATATATAGTATGACTTGAAGGGGAGACTTAAGAAGGTACCTTTGACACTATTATTTTATCATTACTAAAAGCAGCTATTTTGTGGCCTCCTAATTTTGTTGAACCTGGAAAGGCAATTGGACACTCATATATTTTGGTGCCCATATTAAATTATACTAAATTTGAGTATTAGAAAGCTTATCCTCATTGTACAACTTTATAGCTTTTAAAATTTACTTGTGTATCAATAAATTACTTTTATAAGGTGCTTGCACAGAAATTTTTATTTGGTTTTTAAACTTGCGTAGATTAGGATCTAAAGCTCAAAGGAGTACACTACAGAGAGTCTGTACATAAGTATACACATTCCTCCATTGGGAATATCTGCATTTAACTTCTAGATATCTGTAAGGTCCTTATTTTTATGCCCTCGCTGGTGTGCCTAAGTGGTTAGAGCATTGGCCCATGCTCTATCCACTGAGCCAAGGCTAGGGCAAGTGCAGTGTTTTTTTAAACTTTTTTTCCCCCCAGTATGAAAATTACTACACATGAAATGTAAAATCTAAGTGTTAATGTGCTTAGTTTTGATTTAGTAATATTATTTTAGAGCTGCCTTAGCAGGTATTTAACTTGGTTGACTGACAGAATTGCAACAATCCTCACTGGAGGAGAGAAAGAGAGAGAGAGAGAGAGAGAGGGAGGAAGAGTGAGGGGGGAGAGAAGGGGGGGGAAAGGGGAAGAAGAGGGGAAGTGAAAGTGAGAGAAAGAGAGGAGAAGTGAAGCGAAGGGATGGGTGAAAAGAGAGAAACATTGATGTGAGAAACATTGGTTGGCTGCCTTCTGCACGCACGTACCCCTCCTGGGGATTGAACCAACAACCCAAGTATGTGTCCTGATCTGGAACTGAACTGGCAACCAAGCAGTGCACAGGATGATTCTAAACCTACTGGGCCAATCCTACTGAGCTTACCTTTTTTTGTCGTCACTATTTTCAGAGAGATATAATCAGTTGGCTAGGTTCTATAACAATGTGTCCTAATTTTCTGGGACAGTTTCAGTTTAATATATTTGATACATTATCCCCAAAAGGCATTGAAATGACCCAGAGTATTCCATTGAAAATTCAGCAAGTGAGCCTGCTGTAGTGGCTGTTGGTTGAGCATTGTCCCCTGCACTGAGGTTGCAGCTTACATTCCTGGTCAGGGCATATGCCTGGCTTGCAGGTTTGATCTCAGGTTAGGGAGTGCACGGAAGGCAACCCATCTCTCTCTCTTTGTTTCTCCTTCTTCCTCTCCCCGGCCCTGCCTCTTCTTCTCTGTAAGCATGTCCTTTAAAAAAAGAAAACACAGCAAGCTAATTAAAACCAGTAAGTGCTATAATAAAAATGCTTGTCACAAACTAGGATGCACCAAAGTGAAGAACCCTCATACTTAGAAAACAAAAGTTTACCAGTCTGTGTAATATAATTTTTTTAGTTAGATATGGTTTGTTAGGTACTTTTCTAGTAAAAAGCATGTGATGCCAAAAGTGATATAACATTGGGATAGCAAAGTAGAATATATATTATGTATGTGGTGCTTACTATGTGCCAAGTGATATTCCAGAGGATGTGACTAGAGCAATAAATAACACAAGCGAGGTTTCTGCACGTGGGGCTCGTCTTTGTAGTGTAAGTTGTTGTGTTAGGAAGTGATGGCATTGACTGCTTCCATGAGCCATCACACATAGTTACTTTACTGGTAGGTATTTGTTGTTTTTTGTTTTTTTGTAAGGGCACAAATTGAATATATAAAAGTAGACAAAATAATGCAATGAACGCTCCATTGACAAATCATCTAAGTGGCAATTATCAAAACTCAAAGTTAATCTTGTTTTGTCTGTGCTTTCACTGCTTTTCTCCTCAGATTATTTTGAAGTAAATCCAAGATACCATATTTCAAATGCAAATAAAAATTTCAGTGTGTATCTCTAAAAGATAATGCTAAAAGGGGGTGCTTATGTATTAAAATTTTTATTTTAAATATTTTTGTGTTAAAATGTGTGCAAAATATATTTTATTGACATTGGAGAATAAGTAATTTCAAAGAAATAGTAATCCTCATAATCTGTATTCAGCCTAATAATTTCATTGAGTTCATTTTTAGTTAATTGAAAATGATCCCCTTTATCCTCAAAAACCTTTAAGGTTTACTTTGTATGTTCTAGTTTTTATTTTTGGTTGTTATGTAATGCTGCCATTGTTTTCTAAGATATTTCTAAAATGGAGGTTCCAAACATACCAGTCCTGAAGCCTTGTGTACTTTTATTAGCATTTGGAGAGGAAAATTACATGTATATAGCTTATTGAAAGATTTGTACAGGAATTTCAAAGAGTGATGGTATTTTCATTCAGGTCTGGCACTGCAGGTAACCAGTTTGAACTTTAATAGTTAAGCTTTTGAAAGAGAAACTCTGAAATCTCTGTCACTCATCATGGATTTTATTAGGAAGAAAAGGAAGCCCATGAATGTTATATCTGGATAAGGCATGAACTATCTCTGAAAATATTTTTGCTTTGTCACAGACTCAGATAGTCATCTTCATTTTCTTAAATCTTTTCATATAGCTAGGGGTTTTTCTTTAAGATTAGATGCCTACAGAGCAGAGATGCTATAATGTACTTATATTTGAACATTTTCTCAAACATAGGAAACAGTTTGAGTTTTATTGCTAAATACAAGAGCTGTTATTAGGAGTTGTTTTTTTCTCTCATTTTGGTAAAAATAATTTGTTAATTATATAACTAAGTGTGATTCTAGTTTCCTTTGAAAGTTATACCATATACATTTAAAAATTCTGAAATAATTTTCTAGTAACTGGGGGAGTTGAACAAAGGAATAGGCTGCTTAGGAAGAAGCTCTCTCTCCATTTGTAGAAATGTTTAGGCATATGCACCCCACCATCCTCCACATAAGCATGTACCAACAAATAAGGATATTATGGGATGGGATTTTATGGTTTCTTAGAACTGGAGAAATCAGTAATTCTACTTTTATAACACATTTTGAATTAACATTTTTGAATAACAGATTTTGAATTAGAAAATGTTATAATCTGTAATGTTACTAATTTTGGCTTAATGACATTTTTTGGAAGCTTAGCATTTGCTTAGATTTAATTGAAAGCTCTGTGGAAGATAGTGTTTAGAAGAAAGTCAATAAATTCATCTGTGTACTATGTTGTTTTTAAATATATTTTTATTGATTTCATAGAGGAAGGGAGAGGGAGAGAATTATGAGAGAGAATCATTGATCGGCTGCCTCCTGCACGCCCCACACTGGGGATCAAGCCCGCAGCTCGGGCATGTGCCCTTCACTGGAATCAAACCCAGGACCCTTCACTCAACAGGCCGACGCTCTATTCACTGAGCCAAACCAGCTAGGGCTGTTTACTATGTCTGATGCAAACATATAAAATGTCTATTATAATTTAATATCTAACATACTAAAGAAGGAAACCACCTTGGAAAAAAATTAGGTAGATATTTTAGCTGTCAAGTAGATATGAACTATTGATTTTATTTTTTCCCAGCACATTAATAAATTTCCTACCCTTTGGGAAGTTTGAATAGGATGTAATAACTTACTAACTGAATAGTTGTAGTTATCAGTGTTAAGAAGTAATTTAAGGAATAGACAATTTAAAAATTTAGTGCTTCACGTAGACTTAGGTAAATAGAAAACATTCTTTGAGCACTTAGTTTATACTGTTGTGCTAAATGCTTTACAGTCTGTTTTTTATTTAGCCCTCACACCAACCTCATGAAGTAGGTATTAAGCTAATTTTACAAAGAATGAAACTGAGGTTTAGTAAGGTAAAGTATCCAGCTTTGAATGTTGGGCTTTATGCTTTGTTTTTTTATTTTGTTAAATTAACTAACTCATTAGTCTTACATACTGTGATAGCTTACCAGTTTCTTCCACCTCTGACTCACCCGATGTTGATAGAAAGTTAGCATGAGTGCTCAAGAGCAGATTACTTATAGATATGTGCTCTGTATTTTTACTTTTTACTGTTGATCATTTTTGTTCTGTTACTTCACAACAGCTACTAATCTAAGACCAATGTTGTTCTCCTTCTGCCCAGTGTCCTAATCCCCACAAATAATCCATTCAGCTGCTAAACCTTTAAAACATTAACAATATATTACTTTGAAAATTCATTCAAATTTTACATTGGGTTTTATTTTGTGTCCAAACCTCTGAAGTCAAAAATCTCTCCTTTGTCCAGAGCTGTGGAGAGATAGCAAAATGTCTCCTCTTGATCTTCCTACCTCAGTATTACCTCCCTATTTGCTGTTGCTAATGTGTAAAAAAGTCTTGCATTTCTTATGAACAGTATACTTTAACAATAGACCAAAGATATATGCTGTCTTAAATGATTTTATTTCTAAAATTCCTAGGCAATTAGAGATTAGCGTTATTGTAGCACTCTTTCTGTAGTTCATTTATTATTAAAACAGTATTTTTCTTTTACTTATGATTGGTTTTCTGCATTGCTGCATGTTAAACACCCGGTTTTCTTCATTGAATGATTTTATTTGCTTTAATCCATGTGAAGACCGTACTATTAGTTATATTCATGTTATTTCATTAAAGCATTTTTGTTTGTTTATACATTTACTTTATTTGATTAAGAATAAGATCTCCTGTGCTTTTTTGAAACCTTTCCAAAACGAAATAGAGAAATTAGTGATTGTTGTATATTTCTTTTTGTCTGTTTTAGGATGGCTACCATAGAGTAGTTAATGTTGTGACAAAGAAACCACCACTGCTAGACAGACCGGTTGAAGGAAGCTACAATAGATATTACAGTCATGTTGATTACCGAGACTATGACGAGGGCCGCAGTTTTTCTCATGATCGAAGAAGTGGTCCACCTCACAGAGGAGTATGTAAATTTACCCCATGTACTAAATGTTACTTTTTTTAAAAGTTTAAAAGCCATGTAATATTTAAAATTTATGTGACTGGCCATGAAGGTAGTTGAATAAACACTTCCTGCTTGATGCTCTGTTGAATTGCCTGCTGGAGCTGTCAAATGGGAACTGGTAGTGAAGAATCTTGGGGTGCTGAACAAAGTGGGTAAGCACTCTGGAGAGCTATATCTAAATGACATTAATTCCAACTAGCCCACATCATCAGGGATTTGCAGAAGCATTAAAGGTAATCTGTTCCCTTGATACTCAGTAAGTGATGACCAAGTGGTTACCATCTCTTATAAATGTGCCCACTTATAATTACTTTGCTTATTTTTAGCATGGTGAAATGCTGTGGGTGAGGTTGGGTTAAGGTTGAGTCTCTTTCATTTTTACTATAGTTATTATTAAAATCTATTTACTAATTCAGATTAGAAAGCACTCAAAACATTACCTTTCCCACAGTAAGCACTTTAAAAATGTTGGCTGATATCATTACTATTATGACTGCTGTTATATCGTTTTTTGTGATTATCTTTAATAATGTAAAACTATGTATTTAATGTTGCAGTAACCTGTCATTGAACTTGACTGAAAATATTCCTTGATGCAATTCCTTTAATGTAGCTTGCATGTTTCCTCTGCTAGGCCATTTTCCTACATTATCTCCCCCCCACCCCCTTTCCTAATGAATTATATTGTAGTTGACAGTACCTATTCAAGCATTTCTTATGATTAGTTTCCATAGTTTTCACTTAAAGAAATGGAGGTAAAGTGACTTACCTAAGGTGGGTATACATATGGGAGTCCATTTCTCTCACTGCCATGTCTGGTTGCGCTGACAATTCTGTAGTGGTAATGAGACTTTTCTTAGGTTTGCTTTGAAAGTTTGGAGTGTTAGAGTTTCCTTCTCATAGAATTAATTTTTATTTTATTTAACTTTAACATGCCATGCTCTTCCTTTAGGAAGAGGGATTCCATTTTAAAAAGTAAATATGCATTATCCCTCTCCTAGAAATACTGGATTTTGCCACCAGAGCCCTTATTCCAGGTAGTCTCAGGAAGAAACAATTTGGTCTTGCATAAAGTTGTTAACCCTCTTGTGAAAACCCTGTGGCCATTTGCTACAGTAGAGAGGGAGTTTTGGATTCAGTGGACCAATTTGTATTTGAATCCTCATGAACGTGATTTTTTTCTACAACCTTGTAGCATAATAGTGCTTCACAATTTTTTCTATTGTTATAATAGAAAATAATAGTGTTTATACTGTATACAACATTTCCTTTTTAAATTCTCTTCAAACAAGCCCACTTTGAGATTCTTAGTTCTTTTATGACACTGATTCTTTTCTAGATTTCAGTTATATAATGCAAACTACTTACTTGAACCAATATTTAATTATAGCTGTTGAGTCTTTTGTTTATATTTAATATTGTGAAGAAAAGTGATGAGTAGACTTTATATTAGAGCAGAGTCTGTGATGCTAAAAGAAATGAAAGTAGTATTTATTTAGCTGAATCATTGTTTCTAATTGTAAGTAATTCACAAGTATTGTTCTGTGTATAATTTTAAGTTAATTAGGTGTGGATTATTATGTGTTTCTTTTTTTATGAACCTTTTCAAATGTGTCTATCTTAGAGGACAAAATATATTTGCTTTTTTGATTAATTTCAAACTTGGTGCCACATTTTGCTCTAATCATAGCTTATCAACAAGGGTGGTTTCTTGTTTCCAAATGTAATAGGAGGTAAGATGAGAAATGAAAACTTGAGAGAAAAGTGGGAAAGTACTAAATTTCTTATTGAGCTTGAAAATTGATGAGATAACTTGATATATGAATAAAATGAAAGGCCGAGAACATCTGCTTAATTAAATTTAAATTGAGCCTTTGTTCTTGAACAGCCCTTAGCTATTGTTATGTTGGTATATATGTCCTTGGCGGTAAGACTATTAGGGCCTACCAGAGAAATATTTAAGGATTTTCATAGAAATAAATGGTACCACAGATTCTCAGTTTATTACTAATTTAGTTGTTGAAATGGATGATTTGCATATTTTTTATTTTATGCTTTTTAGCCTCAGAGAAATTTAGAAAGGCCTTTTGTCTTCATACTATTTTTGTCTTAGGGTCTAGGTTCCTAGTACTACTGTTAGATATATTCTATGTGACCAAAATAACACAAATAAATATCTAAGTAACTTTTTATTTTACAGGATGAATCTAACTATAAGTGGACAAGAGATGATCATTCTGGAAGTCGTCAGCCTGAATACAGGTAAAAAGATGAAATTAATAACATAACTATTTTGATACTTGACTCAGGAGATACAGTAGGTCCTCGGGTTGCATCGATATTCGTTCCTACTACATGACGTAACATGATTTTTGCTGTAAGTCGGAACCCACCTACATAAGCACCTATGTCACTCATATGGAGCATATACACAACAGTAAGGAAGTGAAACAGTAAAAAAAAATTTAAAAGAAAGATAACAATTCCTGACATTTACTTGTAAATAAATAATAAAACACATAAAGCACGTATGTACATATGGCGAAATGATGGAACTTTTCTTTTTTTTATAAATAAACTAGAGTCCCAGTGCATGAAAATTCATGCACTGGAGTTGGGGGGGGGGGGGACGTTCCTCAGCCCGGCCTGCCCCCTCTCACAGTCCAGGAGCCCACAGGGGTGGGAGACGACCTGGCAATCACGGGAAGGCGATGCCCCATCACACCTCTACTGCTGCCACTGCTGGCAGTGCAGCTGGCCCTGTTACCTGAGCTTTGTGCCTTGGGCTGGCCCTGGGTGGTTGGGCAGCCAATATCCAAAGCTTGCCTACGCCTCGGGCCAGCCCTTGGTGGCTGGGGGGCTGGGGGATATGGAGGACTCTGGAGGCAGACACGAGGAGTGCACTTGCCATGCACCTGCTGCCCCGGCGGGGCTGAGGGGACTGGGTGCTGCCATCTTCTGGCTGTGGGTGCCACTATCTTTGAGGGCATGGCAGTTAGATAGCATATTCTTTCCTTATTGGCTGTGGGCACTGCTGTCTTTGAGGGTGTGGCATTTAATTAGCATATTTCCTCCTTATTTGCTGTGGGCACCGCCATCTTTGAAGGCAGGACAGTCAATTAGCATATTGCCTCCTTGTTGGCTGTGGGTGCTACCATCTTTGAGGGTGGGGCAGTCAATTAGCGTATTCCCTCCTTATTGGGTATGGGTGCCACCATCTTTGCGACGGTGTGAGGGTAAATTAGCATATTCCTTCTTTATTAGATAGGATGGGAGATGGTGACGTAACCACGAAACAATGTATGTCGAGTCCAATGTAACTCAAAGACTGTATCTAACCTCAAGGGGGCTTCTGATCAAGATGGCAGTGTAGATAAATGCGGTACACATATCCTTCCACAACCACATCAAAATTACAAGTAAACTACAGAACAAACATCATTCAGAATCCCCTGAAGTCTTATCTAGCTGAACAAAAGTTCTACAACTAAGGATATAAAGAAGAAGCCAAATTGAGACTGGTAGTAGGGACAGAGACACAGAATCGGCTGTTTCAGTGCCACATGTGGCGGTTAAAAATCGGGAGGCTCCCACTAAGGAACGAGGGGTTCTGTCCTATACCAGGCTTCAACCACTAGGGTTCCAGTGCCTAGAAAATAGGGCCCCATAACTTCTAGCTGTAAAAACCAGTGAGGATTGTTGTGGAATGAGACTCAGGGCTGTTGGAGTCCCACGCATTCCTCTTAAAGGACCTGTGCTTGGGCATCAGCAAGAAAGCTGCCAGGAGATATGAGGAGGAATTAAATTTTGTGGCTTCAGGATGAGGGCTGGAGGGGCAGCTTTCCTCCCAGACAGACGTGCTGGCAGAAGCATTGTTCCTTTGCTGAGCCCTCTCCCTACAGGCTGGCAGGTGGGTGAAATTTATGAGTCTTCATCAACCTGGCTATCACTGTTCATCCTGCCCTGGTGAGTCCCTGAGACGCTATCCCACACCAAGTCATTTCCAGAACTTAGTGAGAACTTCAACAATTTTGGGCCCACCCAAGTTGTTCCCAGTGACTTTTCCATACAAATGGCCTATCTTGGCTAATGTAGACTTTCCTAAAATCTCTCAAAGGTTCACATACCTGAAACAAGCAGCATTTGGCCTTTGTGTGCCCACTGTCTCTTACTAAGTGGCCTCAGGACCAGCATATGCAGCAGCTGGCCTTGGTTCCTGGGTACCTTCAAACCCAGCACAAGCAGCAAACATCTACAGATTGCCCTGTTACTCATAGTGGGTGGCCCTAGGGCACGGCACAGGTGGCGGCTGATCTTGACCTGTACTTTCCAAGAGGCCCAGAGCCAGTGCACTCCCAGACAGCTTCAGACCATACCAGAGCACCACTCAACCGCCTCCATTAATGACATATTCAAAGGGTGAACTCATTGGACACAAGAGTCCCATTGAAGTGAATTTTGCTCTGTGGAGTTGGCCCCTGCACAGCAGCTCTTCTTCTGTAGTTACAGCCAGTCCTTGCAGCCAATTGGCCTGGGGATAAATCCCTCCCATTGATGTGCCAACAGCAATCAAGGCTTAACTATAACAGGAAGATGCACACAGCCCAAACAGGGATGATGAGTGTAGAAGAGAGCACACCTAGAGCATCCAGTTTGGGTTACTTGGAAGGCTGTGTCACTGGACCCTACAGGACATCTACTACCCACTCTACCAAGATTGTGAGACCTAATAACTCTGCCTTATAATACATAGAAACAAATACAGGGAGGCAGCCAAAATGA
Source organism: Murina feae (assembly GCA_004026665.1). NCBI lineage: Eukaryota > Metazoa > Chordata > Mammalia > Chiroptera > Vespertilionidae > Murina > Murina feae. Next base: position 38,455 of record PVJC01004700.1, on the reverse strand, counting down.
GACAAAGAAACATGTCCAAATGAAAGAACAGAACAAAACTCCAGAAAAAGTACTAAACAAAATGGAGACAAGCAATCTACCAGATTCAGAGTTCAAAACACTAGTTATAAGGGTTCACATTGAACTTAGGAGAAAAATAGAAGAACTTAGAACTTCAACAAAAGGATAGGAAACATGGAGATGGGAAGTATAAAAAAGAATCAAATGAAGAATACAGTAACTGAAATGAAGAACACATGACAGAGAATCAGCAGTGGAGTAGATGAAGCAGATCAAGAGATTTGGAAGCTAAGGATGCAGGAAACACCCAGTCAGAACAGCAAAAAGAAAAAAAGAATATAAAAAAATGAGGATAGTATAAGGAGCCTCTGGGACAATTTCAAGCATACCAGTTTTTGCATCATGTGGGTGCTAGAGGAGAAGAGAGAGAACAAAGAATTGAAAATGTCTTTGAAAGAATAATGTTGGAAAACGTCCGTAACCTGGTGAAGGAAAGAGACATACATGTCTAGGAAGTACACAAAGTATCAAACAAAAACAAGATGAATCCAAAGAGGCCCATACGAAGACACATCATAATTAAAATGCCACAGGTTAAAGACACAGAGAATTTTAGAAGCAGTGAGAGAAAAGTAGTTTGTCACCTGCAAGGGAGCTTCCATAAGACTGTCAACTGATTTCTCAACAGAAACTTCAGGACAGAAGGTATAGGCATGAAATATTTAAAATGATGAAAAGCAAAGGATCTACAACCAAGATTACTTTGCTCAGCAAAGTTCTTATTTAGAATTGAAAGTCAGATAAAGGTCTTCCCAGACCAGAAGAAGGAAAAAGCTAAAGGAATTCATCACCACCAGTATTATAAGACATAGTAAACAGTCTTTAAGAAGAAGAAGATAAAAAAATTTGAATGCCTTGGCTAGGTGGCTCAGTTAGTTGGAACATCATCCTGCACACCAAAAGGTTGTGGGTTTGATTCCTGATCAGGGTACATATCTAGGTTATGGGTTTGATCCTTAGTTGGGGTGTATATGGGAGGCAACCAGTGGATGTTTCTTTCACATCAATGTTTCTCCCTCTCCTTTTGTTTTTGTTTTTACTTTAAATCTTTGTTGTTCAGATTATTACAGTTCCTCTTTTTTCCCCCCATAACTCCCCTCCTCCCAGTTCCCACCCCACCCTCTGTCCTTACCCTCCCGCTGTCCTCATCCATAGGTGTACGATTGTTGTCCAGTCTCTTCCTGCACCCCCAACACCCCTTCCCACCCGAAAATTGTCAGTCCCCTCCCTTTCTATGCCTCTGATTCTATTCTATTCATGAGTTTATTCTGCTCATCAGATTTTTTATTCACTTGATTTTTAGATTCACTCGTTGATATGTATTTGTTGTTCATAAATTTTTATCTTTACCTTTTCTTCTTCCACTTTTCAAAGGATACAGTTTAGCATTTCATATAAACTGGTTGAGTGGTGATGAACTCATTTAGTTTGTTTTTTTTTGTCTGTGAAGCTCTTTATCTGACCTTCAATTCTGAATGATAGCTTTGCTGGGTAAAGTAATTTTGGCTGTAGGTTCTTGCTGTTCATCACTTTGAATATTTCTTGCCACTCCCTTCTGGCCTGCAAAGTTTCTGTTGAGAAATCAACTGACAGTCATATGGGTGCCACCTTGTAGGCAACTGACTGCTTTTCTCTTGCCACTTTTAAGATTCTCTCCTTGTCTTTTGCTCTTGGATTTTAATTATGATGTGTCTTGGTGTGGTCCTCCTTGGATTCCTTTTGTTTGGGGTTCTCTGCGTTTCCTGGACTTGCAAGTCCATTTCTTTCACCAGGTAGGAGAAGTTTTCTGTCATTATTTCTTCAAATAGGTTTTCAATATCTTGCTCTCTCTCTCCTTCTGGCACCCCTATAATTCTGATGTTGGTACACTTGAAGTTGTCCCAGAGGCTCCTTACACTATCTTCATATTTTTGGATTCTTTTTTCTTTTGGCTTTTCCAATTGAGTGTTTTTTGCTTCTTCACATTTCAGATCTTTGACTTGATTCTTGCATTCCTCTAGTCTGCTGCTGGATCTCTGTGTATTATTCTTTATTTCAGTCAGTATATGCTTAATTTCTAGTTGGTCCTTTTTCATATCCTCAAGGGTCGCACTAAATTTATCGGTAGTCTCTAGAAAATTCTTGGAAAACCTAATAACCGTGGTTTTGAACTCTATATCCTGTCGTTTTCTTTCCTCCATTTCTATCATTTGTGATCTGTTTCTTTGTCTCTGCATTTTGGCTGCTTCCCTTTCTGAGTTAGGTGATCACTGAGAGGAATTAACCTCTAAGCCACTTAGTTATGAGAGTCAGCTGTGTCTACAGTGGGAGAACTTCTGTGCTGGAGACACCCTTATGGGGCAAGAGTTGGTGGGGCTTTGGTGCTCACTGCGTCTGCCCCGAGTGTGTCCCTTTTGAATCTGAGGAGTTGTATTTAGGATGGTCCCAAGCTGACCACTAGGTGCGCTGGCGCTTGTATCTCTAAGGAGGTGCTATTTTAGTCTTTGCCTAAGGCTACTCAGCCTTTTATATGCAAAAGCCTCTGGGAGCAGCTTAGGAGGGGTGGGGTTTCGGGGTGTCAGCTATGGCTGATTCTCAGCCCTGCGCTAAGAGGTAATCGCTGCAAGCAACGCAGAGAGAAACCCGCTTTGTATTTCCTCCTGGTGCCAGTCAGAGAGAGAGAAACATCAATGATGAGAGAGAATCATTGATTGGCTGTCTCCTGCACACTTCATTTTGGGGATTGAGCCTGCAACCCGGGCATATGCCATTGTCCAGAATCGAACCCGGGACCCTTCACTCCAGAGGCTGATGCTCTATCCACTGAGCAAAACCAGCTAGGGCAGGACTAACACATTTTAAAAATAAAAATAGTATGCATAAAGTTGTGATATTTATATCAATTATTTGATAATTTCCCTTTTAAATTTTTTTGGGAAAACTAATAATCTACAGAGGTTTCATGTTTTGCATTTTAAATACTCAGTGACAGTTATTTATGTAGTTTTGTTTTAGTTTGTACAGTTTTTCTGGAAATAGTTCTATACTTAAGAATATCGCTTAAATTTATTTTACCTCTGTGATTTTAGTGGTTTTTTGTTAAAACGGGATTTTACATCTGAAATAAATTTAAGGAATCTTAGTGATCAGGAAAACAGAAACCTCTGAGTATTTCAAATGGAGGTTAGAGTCACTAGCAATCCAAGGTTACCTTAAGGAATTTAGGTCATGAAGCTAGGGTAGTCTATTTCCAGTTTTCCCTGCTCTTTTGTGCTCCTTTGGGGTTTCAACCCTTCTTCCCTAGTAAGATCTGGACTCTATTTTTATATTTTAATCCTTTGAAGCTATGAATATTATTTCTCAACTTTTCATCCTCTTAGCTGCTGCTTCTGAAATTGGCAGATACATATAGGGAAAAGCAGCCCCTAAAAGATGAGCCCAGCTCTCTGGGCTTTCGACTCCTCTTATTGATTCCATAGTTATTTACTGAATTCTTAGCTCTGTTGACTCTGAGCAGTTTGCTAAAAACAAAAGTTTCTGTTTTTTCTACATTTTTTTTTAGCAGTCAACTTAGTTCTTAATTTTTGGATGTAGAAGTATTTCTTTTTTCTTGTTTTTTTTTTTTTTCTTGTTTTTTTAAATATATTTTTATTGACTTCAGAGAGGAAGGGAGAGGGAGAAGGAGAGAGAAACATCAGTGATAAGAGAGAATCATTGATTGACTGCCTTCTGCATGCCCCTACTGTGGATCCAGCCCACAACTTGGGGGTGTGCCCTGATCAGGAATCGAGCCGTGATCTGGTTCATACATAGGTTGATGTTCAACCACTGAGCCATGCTGGCCAAGCTAGTAGTAATTCTTGAATGTAGTAGTGGTGTTTTGTTGAAGTAGCAGAAATTGAGGTGAGCCTTGAGGTAATGATATCTTTGGCTTGAATTTTATGAAATATAAATATTTTATTTTAAATTTAATTATTAACAATCATTTATTTATTGATTGATTGATTTCAGAGAGGAAGGGAGAGGGAGAGAGGGAGAGAAGCGTCAGTGATGTGAGAGAATCATTGATCAGCTGATTCCTGCATGCCCCTTAGTGGGCATGTGCCCTGACTGGGAATTGAACCCAGGACCCTTCAGTTCACAGGCCAGCGCTCTGTCCACTGAGCCAAACCAGCTAGGGCTAAATATTTTTAAATGAAATATTAAAAATTTAATAGAAAATGTCTGTTAAATGTGGAGTACAGAATTAAAACCATGAGTTTAATGCACAGAAGGACATTGGAAGACTTAAATTTTTCTATTAATAACCATTTTGTGTTTATTCATTAGTTATTGATAGTGTTTAGTTGCATAGATATAGTAGCAGACTCCAAAGATTTAAGAAAAACTATGGGAGAAAAACAGTATTTTTTATTATCAAGGGTTATATTTTAATGTTTTATTTATAAGAGGTTGTGGATCTGTTTACTGACTGTTCCTATAGAGTGGGTAAAAAGAATACTTGGCAGTGATGTTGAAGGTTAAGAGTTGCTGCATTAAGATAGCATTTTTCTGAACAATGGGAAAATAAATAGCAAAAATATAGGAAGTGGGATGATTTCTTGGAAGATTTGCCTTTGCAGACAGATTATCCTGAATTGGAGGGACCTAGTCATGTTTCACTGATTTCTTAGCGATCCTCTGGGAAGCTGGCCTAACACCAGATGATCACAGCTGAAATTGACAAGGCTCACTTATTTTGGGCTTGTCATGTAATGCTATGCTATTTGTATATTTAAAAGAAATCATTAAAATGTACTAAAGATTTTCTGATAATAGTTGGTCTCACAGTTTGTGTTTTCTTAAAACAAATACTAATGAAAATTATTTTCTCAAAGATAAAAAGTTCTGTTCATTTCTTTAAAAAATCCTTACAGGTCATGTTAAATAAGGAATGATATTTTTTCTATATCACATTTTTAGAAGAAAATAGGCACCTTTCTTTTTAATAAACATACATAAAGTTCACAAATCAAGGTGTACAGCTCAATGAATTACCATAAGTGTAACCACAATTTGGTTAAGAGATAGAATATTATTTGTATCCAGAAGCTTCTTTATATCCCTGCTCAATTACTTTCCTCCTCCTCCCCATAGGTGATCATTATTCCCACAAAGCAATATTAATAGTCAATGGGAAAAATTACATTTGTGAGTTTCACAATTTTTTGTCAAAACAAACTCTGTCAATGAGAAATATACAGGGAAATGAAAAAAAGATAAATCTAAATACTCATTTAGTACATTGTAATTTAACACATTAGAAACAATGAGAGTTAAAGAGTTTTATTTCTTTGTAAAAAGCTTTTTAGAGTGGTGCCATCTCATTGTATAACTTAAGATATGAACAAACTTCTTTTTTATGTCTTGGTGAATTGTCATACTGCATTCTAAGGTTGGATCAATTTCCAGTATTTATCTTTGCCTTTTCATTGTGAAATAACTCTGAGAGTTCCTTTAATGTGAAGAATTTGTTAGTCTCTCTTCCTCTGGCACATTTCATTCTTTTGGTCACAGTCTTTTTTGTTGTTAATCCTGACCTGACGTTTCCTGTAATTTCCCTTTTATTTTTAAAGGGAATCAATTTTCCATTGATTTTTATTTTTTATTATTACTTTTAAAAATATATTTATTGTAGTAATTTGCTTCCTCTACATACCATTTAAAAAATATTTTTATTGATTTCAGAGAGGAAGGGAGAGGGAGAGAGAGAGATGGAAACATCAGTGATGTGAGAGAATCATTGATTGGCTGCCTCCTGCATGCCCTCCACTGGGGTTTGAGCCTACAACCTGGGCATGTGCCCTTGATCGGAATTGAACCTGGGACCCTTCAGTCCACAGGCCGATGCTCTATCCACTGAGCCAAACTGGCTAGGGTTCCATTGATTTTTAGAGAAAGTGGAAGTGAGGGGGGAGAGACGAAGAGAAAGAAACATTGATGTGAGAGAGACAAATAGGTTAGTTGCCTCCCACAGGTGCCCTGGAGATAGAGCCTCTAAACAGGTACATGCCCTTAACTGGAATTGAACCCGGGACCCTTCAGTTCTCAGGCCAGTGCTCTACCCACTGAGCAAACCTGGCTGGGGCTCACTTTCATCTTTTATGTCAATAAGTTTGCCTTCAGTAATTGCCTCAGGGTACAGTATCTTGAAGGTAAACATTGTCAACATTCTCATAGTCAACTATTTTTTTCTGTAACTATGTTCATTTGAATTGTACTCCTATCGTTATCACTTTTGTATTTCTTGGCTGCACTTTTGTACCCCACCAGTTATACATTCAAAAATCTCATGTCTTCAGACATTGATTGCCACATATCCCCATTTATACCACCCTGTCCTCCTCCTTGTACTTGCTGATAAATTTCCAGGATCCCATTCCTTCTTCCTTGATGATTATAATTTCTGGCTCCAGTCTTCCCCTCCATTCCTCTCTATCCTGCTTTGATGTTAACCTTTAACATCAAAGGTTAAAGGGGATTGGTCTTACGTTTTTCAGCTCTTATCTCTAGCTATCCACAGGCATGGTCAAATCCTAGAATCATCCCTGGGAATTGTTCTGCCTCTTTCGTGGGCTCTGAGTTTCTGCTTTTGACTTAGGGATATCATCCTCATATACAGTGCTTACATGTTAGTGAGATTCCCTATTTGGAGAACCTTCTCAGTTTTGTGTGCAATGAGAATCACCTGGAGGGTCTTGTTAAAGCCCAGAATCGTGGTCTCACAGAAATTCTGATTCAGTAGGTGTGATTTGATGCCCCTTAATGGGCATTTCTGTCACCTTCCCAGGTAATGCTGATGCAAGCCTGGGGACTGCATTTTGAAAGTACTGCTCTATGAGTACTTTCCCTCAAAGGGTAAAGATAAAAACTTTGCACTCTGCCTCAAGCTTCTTTCACATTCTTATTTTGTTTACTTCCTATTAATGACTTCTAGAATTACTTTACTGAGATAAAGCCCTTCAGAGATGAGATTTCTCATATTTTCTCTTTTGGAAATAAGAATTTTCCTTTTTATCCTTTTCATTTTCTTCTTTCCTTCAGTGCCATTCTCTTCTACTTAGTTTCTTTGTCTCATTTTCTCCTGTTGATTTTTGGCTTCTTCCTTATCAGTAGCATTCTTGAATCTTAAATTATGAGTTTCTCCTTCTACAGGAAATAACCCTTTTCCTCAATTTCCAGAAGTGGTCAAATAAGTCCCTTCCCTCAAAATAACTGTCCCAATTCTCTCCCTTCTTCCCTCTGTCAGATTTTATTGACAGAAAAGTAATGGCTTAAAAAATACCTTAATTTTTTCTAATGTTCTTTGGTTTCCAAAGCATTGCTGGGCAGACCACTCACTGGTCACATGACTTCTAGGTTTTAAATGCAGAGATCTCTTCCAGCTTCTGCTGTATTTGATATTTTCTTTTCCCTTTTAATAATTTCCTTCCTATGCTTTTTAGTCACTGCTTTTAAATTTTTTTCACTGTTCTGACTACTCTGTTCTTGTTTGCATAATACCCTTTAATTCCGCTCTACTTTTTCTTGAAGCTTGGAATATTTTTTCTGCCACCTAAATTTGTGCTGTTCAAAAAGGGGACTACTAGCTAAATGTGCCTGTTGAGCACTTGAAATATAGCAGTTCACACAGATGTTCTGTAAGTATAAAATACACAGATTTTCAAGATTTACAATGAAAAAGAGAATGTAGCCTGGACAGTGTGGCTCAGTTGGTAGGAACATTGTCCAATACACCAAAAGGTCACGAATTCGATTCTGGATTCCCTGTGAGTGCACGTGCGAGTTTGGTCCCAGGTCGGGGCACATATGAGAGGTATTCTATCTCTGTTTCTCTTACATCAGTGTTTCTCTTCCTTTCGCTGTCCTTCTCCCTCTCTTAAATCAGTAAAACATATCCTTGGGTAAGGATTTAAAAAAAAATAAAAGAAAAAGAATATTAAATATCTCACCAAAGTTTTAATATTGATTACATGTTGATAATATTTTTAATAAATTGGCTTAAGTAAAAAATACTAAAATTTCACCTATGATACTTTACTTTTCAAATGTGGTTAGTATATTTGAGGTTCGAAACAATGTTGATCTAAATTTAATCTTTAAAAATTTACGGTAACAGATCAGCCAAGGGACTTTGGTGCATGCATTTAAGCATAACTAATGGACACAAAACACTGCGGGGTAGGGGAGGCTGGGGGAAGGGCAGGGGGAAAAAGAGATATATGTACTAATCTTTGTAAAACTTTATGTAATAATAAAAAAATAAAAAAAATAAAAACTTACAGGTTAGTTTTCCATCTTATATACATTTCTCTTCTGAATTACAGTACTAGCTCTCTGGAACATTTGTGTCCCATTCTCCCAATCTGATACTAACCTTCTTCAGAGTCAGAGTAGTTCTTCATAGTTCTTTTCATATATATGCATACACACACATGAATAAACGATGGCTAATATTATCACTTTATCAAAGAGGATACTTACAGTAGAGGATACCAATTGTGATGTTTTTTTTTCATGTGTGTGTGTTTTTTAATCCTCACCCAGGGATATTTTTCCATTGATTTTTAGAGCGAGTAGAAGGGATGGGGAGAGACAGAAAGGGAGGGAGAAACATCAATGCTGGTTGCCTCCAGCATACTCCCTGAGCCTGCAACCAAGGTACTTTACCGGAATTGAATCCGGGACCCTTCAGTCCTCGGGCCAACGCTCTGTTCACTGAGCCAAACCAGATGCTTCCAATTGTGATGTTTTTGCTTAATGCTATCGGCATTAGGAGAGGTTGATGTGAAGGGGAGGAGACATTACTTTGCTCTGAGATATTAAAATTTTCCCCAAGTGTATCCAGCCACGCAGGCCACTGTTTTATTCTGTTGTGATTTTACTGCCATCTGGCGTCAGGACCAGGAAACTGTAACTCAGCGTTTCTTTTCTTTCTCCCCAGAGAAAGTAGTCAATCTTTTCTCTCAGTATTCGCCTGCTCTTCTCCATCCTCAAAGTAAGTTAACAGTAAGAGCTCATTTTATTTCAGTGTATGAGAACTGTATTCTCCCCTTGGAGCACTCTTCCCTTGGCTCTCTTGATAACTTACCACTTTCCTTCATGTTCCTGTGACCATCTTTCATTTTCAGACTGCCCATTTCTCTCTTAGTGTGGTAGTTTTCTAGCCCCAGATTCTGAGCCCTCTACTCTTTTTATCCTTTGTCTTCATCCATATTCAAGGCTTAAATACTGCCTATCTACTGACAAATTTATTGTTATAACCAAAATCTCTTTGGGTCTTTGCATCAGTATCTCTAGTTGCCTACCAAGAGGTTTACATGAGGTTTCAAATTTAACATGTTCGAATCTAAGATGTGGATTCTCCCATGCCATCCCTACTTCTCATAGTTTTCTTTTCTCATTTCAATAATCCATCAATGCCGGAATTCTGGGAATCAGCTTAACATTTCCTGACACACTCACTACATTTATCATGTGTCATGGAATCTACCAAGGTGTATTCTTGAACATGTTAAATTTGTGACTCCTTTTTGGCTCTGCTGTATCTAAGCTATCACCGTCCCTAGCCTGGACTCAGTAGGTTACCAGTTAGTTTCCCAGCATGCACTCTTGATTGTATTTCCATGTTTTATTTTTATTTTTTAATATCAGCTCTTCTGACTAACCCAGAGTCCTGTGGTGGGAGAGGCTGCATGCATTTGGTTCACCATTAGGTCCCTAGCACCTGGCACAGTTCCTAAAGCCTGTGTAATACCTGTACAGCCACTCAGCTCTTACTGATATGACGTGACTCCTGGAGTTTCAGTGATTAAACTTGAATATATTAGAATTTCTTTATTTTAGTATTTTGTTCAAGTTCATTAATCATGAGCTTTTACTGTTTTCTGTTTTTTTGCTCAGAGAAACTTAAGTGTAGCTATAAAGGCAGTATATTTTGCATACTAATCAGATAATGACAACAATCTACTTACATATTGGGGAGTGCCAGACAATATGCTGAAATTATTTTTAGCATTGGAAATTTTATGCAATTGCTTTGTCTTTTAGCATTCTTCTGAAATTTAAAGTTCTTTAATTTTTTAAAAAAATATATTGATTTTTTTACAGAGAAGAAGGGAGAGGGATAGAGAGTTAGAAACATCGATGAGAGAGAAACATCGATCAGCTGCCTCCTGCACACCCCTCACTGGGGATGTGCCCGAAACCAAGGTACATGCCCTTGACCGGAATCAAACCTGGGACCTTTCAGTCCGCAGGCTGACGCTCTATCCACCGAGCCAAACTGGTTAGGGCTTTAATTTTTTTAAAATCTATTTTTATTGATTTCAGAGAGGAAGGGAGAGGGAGAGAAAGAGACAGAAACATCAATGATGAGAATCAGTGTTTGGCTGCCTTCTGCGTGCCCCCCACTAGGGATCGAGCCCACAACCTGGGCATGTACCCTCCACCAGCATCACACCCGGGACCCTTCAGTCAGCAGGCTGCCGCTCTATGCACTGAGCCAAACCAGCTCGGGCTCAAGTTTTTTAATTTTAATATGAAAGTACATTTGCTAAATCTTCAATTAAAACCAGTCTGATTCCACGTGCTCTTTTATATAGAAGCTCAAGTCTTGATAGTTTAATAATTTTGATTTGCTTTATGTTTTTTTATTATTTTTAATTGATTTCAGAGAGGAAGAAAGAGAGAGAAACATCAATGATGAGAGAGAATCATTGATCAGCTGCCTCTTGCATGCCCCACATTGGGGATGGATCCCGCAACCTAGGCATGTGCCCTGACCTGGAGTAGAACCATGACCTCCTAGTGCATAGATTGATGCTCAACCGCTGAGCTACACTGGCTAACTGCTTTGTGTTTTAAAGATCGTTTTGATTTATAAAGTTTTGCTGGTTAGGCTTGCTTCCTACTTTGAAGTAATGATATTCTTAAGAAAGAAGTTTAATTTGTAAAAATAAAAGTGATTATAAAAAGTTGGTTTTTAGAGATAAGAATACGAATTCAGAAAACAGTGATTTAATAAGCACATATCAGGGTTTCTCAGCCTTGTCATTATTAACATTTTTGGTCAGATAGTTTATTGTTGTGTGTATGGGAGCTGTCCTGGGCATTGTAGGGTTTAGCAATATCCCTGCCCTCTACCCACCAGTGGTACCCCTTCTTCTCTAATTGTGATAACAGAGATGTCTGTAGGTATAGCCAAATTGTCATGTGGGGGAAAAAATCTCAACATTTGAAAATCAGTATATACTGTAGTTAGAAGGCAATAATAGGTCATGGGGTACCTCACTTGGGAAGTCTTTGGCATCCTTTAGGTGTCTGAGAATATGATAGCTGAGTGGTATATTGTTAATGGCAAAAAGAAGTAGAAGCTATATGACTGTATTGGTTTCACATTTTTAAATTACTGTGCTTGCTTAGAATAAAGTAACACTTAACACCCGATTCTATCCCAAACTGTGAAAAAATGATGCATTCTAAAACATATTTCACTGATAAAGTTTCATTTTGTGGACTGACTTCAGAAGTTAGGTAATAGAAAAGGGAACCAAGATTACAACTTTTGATGAGTAGCTGGTATTCAGAGCTTTTGCCATTTGTGGGTATGTGGGGTAAAGGATATAATTAACCTCTTTTCTTTTCAAAGGGACATGAGAGATGGCTTTAGAAGAAAAAGTTTCCACGCTTCCCATTATGTGAGAGACCGGTCTCCTCATAAAAGAGAAACTCCGTTTTTAAGAGAATCACCTGTTGGCAGAAAGGATTCTCCACACAGCAGATCTGGCTCGAGTGTCAGTAGTAGAAGCTACTCTCCAGAAAGAAGCAAAACTTACTCTTTCCATCAGTCTCAGCATAGAAGTATGTATCTTAAAAACTTTTCCTTTTTCTTTCACATTGATGAGAAAGTGCTAAGACAGATTGCCTTATAGGTGCTGTAAAAGGTATATTTTAAAAAAATTTCTTATTTAAAATTTCAAACTTATAGAAAAATTGAAAGAATAGTTTAATGAACACCATACAGACACAGACACAAGCACTCATTTTCTGAACCCTTTCAAGCTGCAGTCCACATAACATTCCACTTCTAACTCTTCAGTATTATAGGCATGTTGGAAGGTCAGACACTCTTGCGTTTCTGCATTTTGTGCCGTTCCAATCTCTCTAATCTTTTGTCACTAGGAAATATCTCTATATATCTGACACATATTTTTCATGAAAAATACCAGTGGTTTTCCCTAAATATAAGGTATAGTCTTACAGAATTTATAGTTAAACCTACCTTATGTTTATTCTTTTGCAACCTTCAGTTTTTTTTGTTTTTTTTTTTTAATTTGGACAAGAATAGCATTCTGTGCAATAATGTCATCCTGATTGAGTTGCTCAGTGTGTATGGGAATAAATAAATGAAATCTTCCTGTATTATATTTCTAGACTCTACTGCCTGCTCATTCACACAAAAAATTTCATTCACAAAAAATTTACCCTTGTCTTCTATATTCAAGGCACTGTGTTAGATAGAAAGATGGTCTTGTCACCAAGGAACTAGAACATGTATATGTATTTTCCCCAAACTGATAACAACTTTATCAGTTTGTAAATATAGCATATGTAAAATATAACTGATAAAATTGATATGTCATAAATGCGCTAACGTAACATGGGCAGGTCAATATAAGAGAGATTCTCGCTCTGGGGATGGGAGAACACGACATCTGGTCTTATCTTTCATTTCAGATTTCTGTAGGTATAAGAAATTATAAGTCGAGAAGTCAGAAAAGTCTAGGATATTTTTCCTTTTTAACTCCTTTTCTATTATCTGTTTTTTTCAAATAACATTTTTAGTTTAACATTCTGTGCCTCCTGGGTGTTAAGATTGATGGAAGTTCACTTCAGGTTATCAGAATGTCTCCATTGGAGCTGTTGCTGGATTTCTGTATTTAAGAAACATTTATCAATTGTTTACTATTTTCAGAACTAGATGGAGGGGGCTTCCAAAATATATATGTATATTTACTTCATGTGTATGAAGGGTCATGCACTTACATATGTCTGAGTGCTCAAAATGTTTTCAGAATAGTTGCAGGTAACTGAAAATTTTGTTCTGGAGTTCAGTGTTAACAGTCTAATATTTCCTTCCTCTCTCCCACCACCCTGCTTTCCCTCCAGAGAAAAACTATCTCAAAGTTGTAATGTGTGCTTACACACACAGCCAGAAATATCTAAAATTAGCCAGATACCTTTTAGGAACATAGTTTTTTTAGGTGTATGACTTAAGTCCAGATTATTAATGATTTGATTAAGAGGAGGAAAGTATCTTGGGAAACTTATTATGAAGCCTTTAAACAAAACATGAGTAAAATGGAGGCTTGAAATTCTTACTTGACAGCTTATAATAAAGCTGTTAAGTTATTTATGATAGTTATTGGTGAATTAGCCTTATCTTTTTTATTTCACCTCTAAAAAAGATCTCTAGGGAGGCATCTCTCTCTGCTCTTGGCCTGGTTAGTTAGTGGTCAGAGCCCTAATATCTTGAGATGAAATGTGGAGCCACCATCATGCTCTTGTCGTAGGGTTCCCAGTATCCTTCTCCCATCCTTCGAGGTCTGATGCCTATAATATCTGGAGTGATGAAAGGATAACAGAGAATGGCAGGAGACTAAAGTATGCGATGGATCAAGTGACATAGAGCATATGACTTTGTTAATACCATTAGGTTTATTTTGTTAAGTCATTTATCTTAGAAAGTAAACTGTAATCAAGAAAAAAAGCTTATTCTGGGGAAACTCTATTTACAAAATACTTTGGTTGATTCCTTATCTGTTTGGGCTGATCTTTTTTTGTGTATGTTAATCCTCACCCAAGGATATTTTTTCCCATTGATTTTTAGAGAGAGTGAAAGGGAGAGAGAGAAAGAGAAACAGCAATATGAGAGAGACACATCGATTGGCTGCCTCTTGCACGTGCCCTGTAGGGGCTGGGGATCAAACCTGCAACCCAGGTACATGCCCTTGACTCGGAATCAAACCCACAACCCTTCCATGTGGAGTCCTATGCTCTAACCAATGAGCATGGTGGCCATGGCTGGGCTGAACTATTAAATGTCTTTCTATACTCCTTTCACGTAAATGGTTTTCAGAATAGTTGCATAAGATCATCTTGCAAAAAGTCTTGTTTTGATCAGTAAATGGGAAAAGTAATAATTATTTCACATATTTATGATACCAACTTTTGCTTTAAATCTAATTATAACAAATATTGATAGCACCTTACCTTGCTTTTCTTCAAAAAAAAAAAAAAAAAAAGGACTGAGAAACAGGGTCCTTCAATGATCAGTCATGTAAACTGGGTTAATTAGCAGTATTGGATTAGTTTAGTTTTCTAATGTAAAAGGAAATTTTGCTATAGATTTTATTTTTGTTTTTAAATTACCTTAAATTCTTTTTTTTTTCATATATTTTTATTGATTTCAGAGAGGAAGGAGAGGGAGAGAGAGAGAGAGAGAGTAACATCAATTACAAAAATCCTTGATCGGCTGCCTCCTGACACTCCTTCCTGGAGATTGAGCTTGCAACCCTAGCATGTGCTCTTGACTGGAATCAAACCTGGGACCTTTCAGTCCACAGGCTGCGGCTCTATCCACTGAGCCAAATCAGCCAGGGCTTGCCATAGATATAAAATGTTTGCATAAATAACAAGTAAAAATAATTTTGCTAATTTTACCATTTTGCTAATTCTTTAACTTTTACTTTTTTGCTTTTTATTCATATTTTTCAGAGTAATTTTACTAATAACTATTAGTTTGGCCATGGTAACCATTTTTCTTAATCAAAAATTGTTTTTTCAATTATAGTTGACATTCAGCATTATATTAGTTTCAGGTGTATAGCACTGTGGTTAGAAATTTATATAACTTGTGAAGTAGACCGCCTGCTATGATTCTAGTGCCTACCTGGCACATGGTAACCATTTAAGGACTAATTATTCATAATTCTTCTGTACATTTAATGTCTGTTATGTGCTTAATTATAAGCCACAGAATGATTTTCACTCATTTTTCATCTCAACTAGTTATTTCCCTTTTTGAGCTTATACATGTGCACATGAACACACACGTACACACGTGCATTTGATTATATTTCTCTTACTTGGCTTTTTGGGTTAAACCTTTGGAACTTTGTTCTGCTTTAGACTGATTATTCTCCTAAATTAAATTGTTTTTATTATGTGCTTCATGTATAAGACTTCTGCCTGTAACTTAATTGAACTAATTTTGTCAAAGCTGTGACTACCATATTATTTTTCGTATTCATATTTACATGCCACCAGTGTGGGTTGTCCTAGTTAACCTAATTTTCTTTTTCTTTGTTTATAAGACTGTTCTAATTAAAATTGTTTTCTCACATATACCTTGAATATTTTTTTAAAATATGTTTTTATTAACATTTTAGAGAGAGAGAGGAGAAGCGAGAGGGATGGAGAGATAGAAACTTCAGTGAGAGAGAAACATCATGCTCCCGCAGCTCGCCTGCATCCTGGACATGTGCCCTGACCACCGAAATCGAACCATGACCTCTTGGTTCCTAGATTGATGCTCAACCACTGAGCCACACCGGTGGGGCTTGAATATTTTTACTTGAAGTTTATGTTTATTCTAATTAACCAGACATCTCCCCATATGTCAGCTCTCTTGGATATTTATTTTCCCATTTGACTCCCCCTTTTCAAATGAATCCTATTGTTTTCCTAGCCAAATTTTATTTATCTTTTGTTTAGGATTGTAGCATTAGCAATGCACCAGAGATCACTAAGTTTAGTCACTCGTATCCATTCTTTGTTAAATTACTTCCTGTGATGTTTAATGTATCACAATCTAGCCTTTCCATCTTTGTATAGTTCACTTCAATAAAACATAGTATTTTCCTGTAACATGTACATAATGCTATTTATCTTAAACCCATAAAGATAGTATATTTTTTTATATTATAACCATTTATGTATTTGAAGAGTCCCACATAATCTTCTCAATTTTTGTTTTTCAGGTATAAATATACTTAGTTCTTTCAGCTGTTCCTTTTATTTGGCATGATTTTCGGACCTTTTGCTTTGCTAAATTTTTTTCTGTTCCTTTCAAGTTGTGATGCCAGAAGTGAATTTTTATTTTGTCAACCACATTGCATTACTGACCCTTACTGAGACTACAGACGATTAAAACCTAAACCAATATTCTATATTTTATTCTTAAACAAAATGCTGGTCAGCTGTACTTTTTGTGGTACATTTGTTTATGTGTAGTTAATGCATTTAAAAAAATCTAGTTGTGCTAAATTTCATCTAATTAACTTTTGCTTATGATTCTCTTCCATAGAGGCTTAAAATTCTCATTTAGTGATCCTGTATATTAGCAACAGATAAGTAGCTTTGTTTTATCTGCAAATGAAGTATGCATTATGTGTTTTATATTAACCAGTAATAATTTTGTTGAGTGGTTTAAGGCCTAATATAGAAACTTTAGAGACCTCTTTCTGTGGACTTCAGCCATTTATCTGCATCATTTGCTGTTATTCAGCCAGTTGTGATCCTCAATCTTGTCTTCCTTCCACTTGTGGATTTCATGGAAGACTTGGTACTTTGTTGAAATTTAAGTTACAAAGCATATCCTCTGTCAAAACAATAGCATAAAAATTGCCTTTTTAAAAAACATTAGGGACTTTGTGGCTCCTGGGATGATTATGTCAGCGATTATAAACTGCCTCTTTGTTAATTAATTCTAAACATTTGCTATAGATTATAATGTCAACTTTAACAGTGATGCTCATGTATGAATTAGGCAGTGTGACATTTTGATTAAATTTTTAAAATATCATTATTCTGGAAGATTTGAAGTTTATTGTTTTTGTTGATCTGTGTCTGTTTGTTTTTCTTTCTTTTTAAACCTTTATTGCTGAAAGTATTATATATGTCCCCCTTTCCCCCCCATTGATCCCCTAGCCCACTCCTGCCCCTGGCCTTTACCACACTATTGTCTGTGTCCATAGCTTATGCATATGTGCATACAAGTTTTTTGCTTGAACATGTGTCTGTTTTTGTTTAGTTCTGACTTTGGGTCCACTCTCCCCTTATTTTCTCTTTTAATCCTCACCTGATGATATGCTTATGGATTTTATTAGAGAGCAAGAGAAAAACAGCAATGTAGAGAGAAACATCCATCTGTTGCCTTCCTTGCATGCCCCACCAGGAATCGAACTCACAACCTTTTGTTGTATGAGATGACGCTCCAATCAACATCCAGCTGGGGCTCCCCTTGTTTTTATATTTTAATGCATTTTTAGTGATTTCAGAGAGGAAGGGAGAGGGAGAGAGAGAAACATCAATGATGAGAATGGGGATCAAGCTGGAAATATATTTCAAAAAAAGGCTGCCCTGACCAGTTTGGCTCAGTGGATAGAGCGTCGGCCTGTGGACTGAAGGGTCCCAGGTTCAGTTCCGGTCAAGGGCATGTACCTTAGCTGCGGCCACATCCCCAGTAGGAGGTGTGCAGGAGGCAGCTGATCGATGTTTCTCTCATCTATGTTTCTTACTTTCTATCCCTCTCCCTTCCTCTCTATAAAAAATCAAATATATATATACATATATATTTTGTTTCAAATAAATGGTTTGCCAAGCAAGAAAGGTCCAGTCTTTGCCCACTGAATTTATGATCTCATGATGGATACAAACAAATCATTACATAGGAATAGACATTTTAGGTAAAATCTGAAGGGTGGGTAGAAGTTGGTGGAAAGATGCAAGTGGTGAAGGCTTATGTGGAATATCTGAAATGTAATTTAGTCTTGGACTGTTAATTGGTCCATGCTATTATTGTGCAGTGGAATTAGATATTATATATTCTTTTTGTTAGAAACTCTGTTGCTTACTCACAAGAGAGCTTTGTCTTTGAGTTTCCTGGAGAAATCCTAGGAGTATAACTATAGTTTTTCAAGCAATTGAATGACCATGGTTCTAAAAGTAATTAGTTAATGATGTTTCCATATGTGTAGGTGTTTATAGTATCTCTGTTTTAGGACTTAGTGTGCTCTGTCAATAACAGATATTCGTAATGTACTGATGATATGTTTGAGTGATGTTTTAAAAAGTGAGCTCAAGTGGTTTTAGCTGATTACTAAAGGAGAGTTCTGTTTAAAAGTGCACTTCCAAAGTATTCTTAGTTAATATGCCTTCAACTTGCTGCATTTTTAACCTTCTAAAGATGATTACTTTAGGGAAACAGAAGTGATGCAAAGTTTTATCTACCCCTCAAGTTGTTGTTTTTGTGTGGTTTCCTCTCTCTCTCTCTCTCTCTCTCTCTCTCTCTCTCTCTCTCTCTCTCTCTCTCTCTTTC
Source organism: Murina feae (assembly GCA_004026665.1). Lineage (NCBI taxonomy): Eukaryota > Metazoa > Chordata > Mammalia > Chiroptera > Vespertilionidae > Murina > Murina feae. Next base: position 19,995 of record PVJC01004700.1, on the reverse strand, counting down.
TCTCTCAGTCTTTACCACAGAGCATTTTCTTCTGTCCCCTCTATTTTCTGTTTTGTATCCTTTTGAATAAATCAGTAGATCTCTAGGAAATCCTGCTCTTGCCAACCAAGAGCCCCAAATTTGTATGTCATCATTCATGATGGAGAAAATAAATTATTTCCTTACCTTTTGTGTCAGCACCACATCTTCATTTGTTCATATCTTAATTTCTCTTTCAAAGCTTCAAGGGGAAGATGAATGTCCTGTGCTATGACTTTCTTTGTTTATTGAAAAGACTTTTTTCTTTACTTTTTATTGAATTTATTGGAGTGGCACTGGTTAACAAAATTATACAGGTTTCAGGTACACAATCATTTGTACACTGTGTTATGTGTTCATCACCCCAAGTCAAGTCTCCTTTCATCACCATTTATGCCCCGATACCCTCCTTAAACTCCTCGCACCCTTCTCTCCTAGCAGTCACCACACTGTTGTCCGTGCCCATGAGTTTTATTGAAAAGGCTTTCATTCAGAAGTGTGTTTTGTTCCTATATGTCAGGCACTGTACCAGGAATTTAATAATATGCAAGACAGAATCCGTAATTTTATCATCTTTAACAATGATTTTTTTTTCTAGTAGTATCCTTTGTTCTTTCTTGGATTATCGATAACAACATTTAATTAGGATTGGATGAGTCTGGTTAGGTTTATCATGGCTTTCATCAGGACAACACATCAGAAAGAAAGCATATTTCTGAAACATTGTATCAAATTTACAGCTATTTAAAGAGTCATCAAATATTGTTTTATTAATATTTAAATCGGCTATTTCAGAGAGTCACCAAATGTTAAATTCTTATAGAAACTTTTAAATGTTTGTTAGAATAATAATCTGCTTTTCTAGCTTTGATTTCATCTGTATGTACCTGGTCTATGGAACCAGTATTTGAAATTCCTCTTCATTTTCTTCTTTCCCATTCTTTCACTCACCAAAATATTGACTTGGATTTTGATTTCCTTACTGTCTTATTCAGAATTTTTCTTTCCTGGTTTCCTTCCTTTATACTAACTTGGAACTTATTTTCTTTAGCAAGTCACAGCAAAGGCAGAAATGCGTTGAGCCTGTTTGTCCAGCTCTCAAGTAGGGAGTTAGTGCTGCTTACTAAGATCCTGTGTGAGATGAATTTGAGGTAATTGCTAAGGAGTAGCATCCTGTCAGAAATAAAGACGTGTGAATTAAAGAAGTAGATTAGAAAAATATGGGTATTTATAGTGTTGTTTGGAGCCACATAAGTATAGCAGAGCAAAAAGAACAGTGGAAAGGAACATTCACTTTGAGGAACAATAACCAACAAAGAAGAAAGAGAAATATGTAGATAGGAAGTATAAACACAGAAGTACAAAGGCATGAAAACCAAATGGCAAAATATCAAAAAAAACAACTTGTTTAGAAATCATTAATATGCTGTAGTAGAGGACAAGAAGAAAGACCCTTGGTTGTTTTTTGTTGTTTTTAGTTGATCTTTACAGACAATGGAAGGGAGAAAGAGAGAAAGAAAAACATCAATGTGATATTGACACATATGTTGGCAGCCTCATGCACACCCCATATCTGTGATTGAGGTTGCAACCCAGGCATGTGCCTGACCGGGAATCGAACCTGCAGTCTTTCAGTGCACAGGATGACACCGGCCAGGACAAGACCCTTAGTTTTAATATAAACATACCCTTGGAAACTCTGGAATGAGGAGTTTAAGCACACTGGGGTTGTTTCTACTATCTTTTGTATTAAAATATACTCTAAAATTTAAAAAATTAAAACAACCACTTGATTTTTTTTTTTTTTTTTATGATTCTGCAATTTGAGCCAGGTTCAACTGGGTGGTTTTACTAGTCTGTTAAAATAGATTAAATAATCCAAGCTTGTTTAGGGCAGCATGGCTAGACCTCTGTAGTTAAATGTGGTAATTTCCTGTAGTGTCCCTGAAATTTGGAATTGAAATCAATAAACATAGCATGTATTAGTAAACTGACTCTGGAGGGGAAAACTACCTGATTTGTGATATTTGCCGATATCCATGGAGTAAATACTACCACTGTGGCTGATTTCAGGCTACCCATGTGGAGTCATTAAACTTGCAGTTTGGAAGAGATGCAGATATTCCACTCTCACCCACTAACAGGAGCCAGCCTCAGACTCCAGACACTCCTGTAAAACATCCCTGGCCTAATTTCTTGATCTACAAAGAATTTGAGATAGGTTAACAAAATAAACACTTAATAAAATAGGGTTAAGAAAATGGGTGAAGGCTTTTATGTAAAAGGAAAATTAAATGAAAATAAAAATGAGAATAAAGTTAGCAATATCCCATATTAAAAGGGTAATATGCAAATTAACCCTAACAGCAGAACAACTGGGAATGACTGATCCCTATGACACATTGACCACCAGGGGGCAGACACTCAATGCAGGAGCTGACCCCTGGTGGTCAGTGCATTCCCACAGGGGGAGCTCTGCTCAGCTACAAGCCAGGTTCATGGCTGCCAGTACAGTGGTGGTGATGGGAGCCTCTCTTGCCTCCTCAGCAGTGCTAAGGATATCCAACTGCAGCTTAGGCCTGCTCCCTGCTGGCAAGTGGACATCCCCTGAGGGCTCCTGGGCTGCCAGAGTGATGTCTGACTGCCAGCTTAGACCCGATTCTCTGGGTAGCGGGCCTAAGCCAGCAGGTGCACATCCCCCAGACTGTGAGAGAGCACAGGCCAGGCTGAGGGAGCCCCCTTCCCCCTCTGAGTGCACAAATTTTTGTGCAATGGGCCTCTTGTATTAAATAAATGCCTATGATAAGGCTCTCAGTAGTTGCTGTAGGTGAACTAAGGATTTGCCTAAAACAAAGAGGAAATGAGTAGTAGTGTTCGCAGTGTACCTTGGGTAAAAACATATTAGCTGCTCAGGAGGAACAAACATTTCCTGATGATAGATCAGTGAGTAATAAGAGGGACACTGCATTTTCAACAACATTCTTCCAAAAGTAGGAGGGCACCATTTGCTTGATACAAGGTGCTCACAAGTGCCAAAATGGTTCAGAAAAGGTGTATTATTTTCTGAGAAAAAAAGGTAAAATTGGCAATTTGGGATCTATAATAGAAGAAGGAATTTGTATGTTATTGCAAAGATATCTGGGAATCTCTGCTAGTGTATTTAGGCCATTTAGAAAGCTGATTCCATCTGCATGAAGTGTTTGCAGGAAGCTGATGAAATATTTACATGCTTCTAAGTATGAGATAATTAGGGATTCAACAAAGACAGTAGCTGTGGATTTATGTATAAAGAAAATTCATCACTCCAGTGGGTTTGGCTCAGTGGGTAGAGCGTTGGCCTGCGGACTGAAGGGTCCTGGATCCTATTTAGGTCAAGGGCACGCTCCTCAGTTGCAGGCTTCTCTCTGGTCCAGGTCCTGGTGGGGGCACATGCAGGACTCACATTCATATTTCCCTATCTTTCCCTCTCTCTGCCACTCTCTCTAAAAATCAATGGAAAAGTAGCCTCGGGTGAGGATAAAAAAAAAAAAAAAGGAAAGAAAATTCATCTATGAGAAAGTTTGTATAAAAAGAAATAGCACGATCTAGTAATAGGCTTCTATGAAATCCTTCCTGTATTTTTTTTATTGCTAATGATAACTCATTTTTGATATTTTTGGTGTCATTTAATCAATCCTTTGAATGTTGACTCTATGGAGGAGATTAGATTAGACTCTTAAAATTAAGAGTAACATAGGATCTCATCTTCACTTTCTAGTATCTTATTTTATGATCCTTTCCTCATTTCTTTCTGCCCATGCTATCCTTGCTTAGCCTCATCTTCGTATTTCATGTTGTTGGTCTTGGACCCAATCCACTTAGGATCTTAAGCAGGTTTTTTCCTGTTATCTTGCTCCTCTGCAGTGGTGGCTGATCAGGCAGTCGTACTTGAAAGCAGGTTAGGAAAGAGGTTAGTGTTACCAGCAAGTGCTTAGAAGTTCCTATTCTCATCACTACCACTTCTGGGTCCCTCTCTTGTTCCTCCTGGGCACAGAGGTGCTTACTGGTAGTAATTCCTCCCTGCCCACCTTTCCTTAGAAGCCGTGCGTGCTGCTGCTTCCTACAAACGGCAGAATGAAGGAAAGCCAGAAAGAGGTGAGTTTTGAGCTAGATTTTTATTTGGGGTGGTGAAAGGGTGGGGGCTTGAATTGACTGAGGTTATAGAAGGGAAAGTGTGTAACTGCTCCAGTAGTCTACTGTTGGAACCAGAGTTGAACAGTAGACTCAAATAATAGGGGATACATGGGTGAAGTGTCCGGACCAGTCATTCCTGGTCTGCAATAGTTACCTTATAGAAGGTTGAGACCTATAGACTAGTCAAGTCATTGATAGGTACAACAGTAGTTCCAGGGGATTTCTTTTTACCTTTCCTGTGCCCTTTCTATGTCATCCTTTTCTTTATCTTTTGCTTCTTGCCTGTCTGTCCCTTTCATGTACTTGGTACATATGAATACATGTGGCTATATGCCAAGCCACCTGCCCTACCCTTCAGTGTTCCTTTGCTTCTGCACACTGACATTAGCTGATACCTGCTTAAATTAGCCCTTCTGCAGCTACAATCAAGATAGATTGTAAGACTATACTTGGGCACGGTACTTGGCATAGCCGTAGTGCTGATGTCATGTTTGTAAAGGAAACACTAGGCAAGAAATTAACAAGTGCTTGTGAAAGTCTTTTCTGTGTCTAGCTGCTGTGTGCCAGAATTGAACCTACAATTATGCCTTCATTGTGCTATGCTTGTTGGTTCAGCTCATTTCCTTTCAAGGAATAGATTATCTGAATAGGATGGGGAGTTCATTGCAGTCTCAGAGTAAAAAATCAAATGATCTTTTCACCAAATTTTTGAGTGCCTACTCTTATTTAAAGGACTCACACTAGGTAGGTCCTAAGTATTCAGAAATAAATAAGCTATGATACGTGTTCCTCTAGGTGCTTTTGGTGTTGGGGGTAGACTGGCACTATCACAGTATCATGTGGAATTTCCCATGTGCAATGGAAGTACAGTAGAGAATGACTAAATAAGCCATGCTCTGAATTATTTGGGGATGTAGTGATGATTGGTATTTTATTTTTGATTTTTAAGGTCTACAAGAACTTTTAAACATGCTTAGTGTGAAAACTTCTTAATGATACCACAAGTTAAAAGATTCTAAGGTTATGTCTTTTTTAAGATTTCAGAGTTGGAATACTGTGCCTAGAGCAGGAATGACATTTGTTTTGTACTGTACATTTCTGGATGTTTAGCAGCATCGCTAGCCTCTGTTTACTATGTATCAGAGGCAACTCTTGTGAAATAAAAAGTATCTTCACACATTGCCAAATGTCCCTAGAGGTGAGGTTGGGGCAGGGTGATGGTGGTGGTGGGGCGGGAGGGGGAGAGGGGGCCGGCTGAGAAAGCCTTTCTGGTCTGCAGGACATTAGGAAGAGATGGTACTCGCTACTGTCCTAAGGGCCTCAGAAGCCTGCGTGTCTCCAGGCACTTGCTTAGCTATCTCGGCCACAGCAGGAAGAGCCTAAGAGGCTTTTTTTTGACTGAAAGCTGGCTTTGCCTCAGTTTCAAAGTCATTTTGTCTCTGCCTCTTCTCTTGACTGCTTTCTTGACCTTAATTAATTCACTGTCCAGTCTTGACCAGCTTCTGTGTCACTGCAAACTTGGTCTCACTTTTTCCTCTTCATAATTTCACCAGTTTTTCTAGAAGTTAAGAACAAGGGATTTATGTTATATTTGACACACATAGACAGTGTAATGAAATGTTTTTCTGTCAGGAACAACTCATTGTTATTTTTAAGATTATATTTAAACTCATTTTGTTGTTGTTGTTGTTAAACTGGCTAAATTAATATTATTTAAATCAATTTTTGGCTAAAGTATCAGTAAAAATAATGGTATACATAGAACACTGACATGGGTGTCTGAATTGACTAAAGATAAAGGTTAATGATTTTATCTCATTCAGATTTATTATTAACCATTTACCACATTAACCATTTACCTAGGTACTCATTTATATATGGCGCTGGATTAACCCTCTAAATTATAGTGTTCTAGTTTTTAATTTTATTTTTTAGGCTGTCTAAATATTTCAGGAATACCTGCTAAATTTCTTACCTGCTTCTCTGTGAGCTACTGCTTAATTAGCTAGTTCTCTTTGGTGGGATCTACACAATAACTCCCTTGGGTTTTTATTGTGATGTATTAAAAGTTAGATTTGGAGGAGGAAGCATTTATGATTTAAACAGATTTTTTTTTTTTTTGCCTTTCTTGAAGTCTTCTCAGTGGTTCTGTGTTTGTAAACTGGCATTGGCATGGCCTATACAGATGGCCATATATGATGTCCACTGGTTCTAGGTTAATTAAAAATTGCTCAACCTCTTAGAAAGATCAGTAGATTTAAATATTAACTTGTTTAATTTAATAATGTAGTGGAAGATTTCAGTACTAAAATAAGTGTATACCCCCCTTGTTTATTCAAATACAAAATCACATTAATTGAAAACAGATGAGGTAAAAAATTTCATTGTACATTTTCTTATGTAGATAAAGAGAGACCTGTTCAGTCTTTGAAAACATCAAGAGACACTTCACCCTCAAGTTCTTCAACAGTTCCTTCATCAAAGGTTTGTTATATTTATAAAATCAATTTGAAGAGGAATTACAAAGTAAATGATATGGACTGTCTAGTACAGATGCTTTTATTCTTTATTGTCATAATGGGGGTAATTGGCTTTTGAAAACTTGAATCGTAAGTAACCACAGCTTGAAAGTAGCTACCAGAGTGAATGAGCAGTTTTATCACAGAATTTTGTTCACAGGTTATGCTAAAATTATTATTTACTGCTGCCCTTGCTCATCTTGACCATAACCAGGTAGTAGTGAATATTCAGTTGGGACATATTTGATGGACATCATGATGAAGTGGGATTTATTTCATAGATGCAAGGATATTTCAACATCCATAAATCAATCCATGTGCTATACCACATGAACAAAATGAAGGATAAGTATTATATGACCATATCGTAGATGCAGAAAAGTCATTTGACAGAGTTCAGCATCTCTTCATCCACTCATGATAAAAATTCTGAACAAACTGAGTATAGAGGAAATGAACCTTGACATAATAAAGGCCATATATGACAAGTCCATAACTAACATTGTACTCAGTGGTGCAAAGCTAAAAGCATTTTCTAACATCAGGAACAAGATAGGGTGCCCACCCTCACCATGTTTAGTTAGCAGAATGCTGGAAGTCCCAGCCAGAACACTTATGCAAGAAAAAGAAATCAAAGGCTTCCAATAGGAAAGGAAGAAGTAAAACTGTCTCTATTTGCAGCTAGCATGACACTATAGAAAACTCTAAAAAATCTATACTAAAATTGTTAGAACTAATAAATTCAGTTAAGTTGCAGGATACAAAATGAATGTTGGAATAGTAAGTTGCATTTCTATACACCAAAAGGGACTATAAGAAAATTAAGATAATCCTATTTATAATAGCATAAAAAAGAATGAAATACTTAGAAATAAATTTAGCCAAGCAGATAAATGATCTGTATATTGAAAACTACAAGATATGGATGAAAGAAATTGAAGAGGTAAAAAATAAATGGAAAGACGTTTTATACCCCTGGATTGGAAGAATTAATATCATTAAAATGTCTATGCTATCCAAATAGTCTACAGATACAATGCAATTGCTATCAAAATTCTAGTGTCATTTTTCACAGAAATAGAACAAACAATCCTAACATGTATGTGGAGCTAAAAAAGACCCCAAGTAGCCAAAGTGATCTTGAGAAAAAAGAACAAGACTGGCGGCATCACAGTTACTGACTTTAAACTGTATTACAAAATTATAATAAAACAGTATGGTGTTAGCATAAAAACTGACATATTGATTAATGGAGCAGAATAAACGCATGCATTTATGGCCAATTAATTTATAACAAGGAACCAAGACTATACAATGGGGAGAAAACCGTCTCTTCCACAAAGTCTGTTGGGAAAACTGGGTAGCCACATTTAAAAGAACAAATTGTACCCCTATTTTGCACTATAAGTGAAAATCCACTTGAAGTGGATTAAACACTTGAAACCTTAGAAGTCCTAGAAGAAAACTTAGGAGATAAGCTTGACATTGGTCTTAGCAGTGATATTTAAAATTTGACACCAACAGCAAGGGGGGGGGAAAGGCAAAAAAAATAATGAAACTACATCAAATTAAAGTTTCTGTACATAAAAGAAAAACCATCAACAAAATGAAAAGGCAACTTACAGAATGGGAGAAAATACTTTCAAATCAAATACCTGATAAGGGATTAATACCCAAAATAAACACAAAAATTCTATTAAAAAATGTTCAGAGAAGCTGAGTAGACATTTTTCCAAAGAAGGTATACAAATGACCAACAGGGTCTCAACATCACTAATCACTAAGGAAATGTAAATCAAAACTACAATGAGAGGTCACCTCAAACCTGTAAGAATGGCTGTCATTGAAAAGATGAGAGATAAGTGTTGAAGAAGGTGTGTAGAAAAGGGAACCTTTGTACGTGTACTGTTGGAGGGAATGGAAATTGGTGTAGCTATTATGGAAAACAGCACAGAGGCTACTTAAAAATTAAAAAATAGAACAACCATGTGATCCAGCTATCCTACGTCAGGGTCAACTAGAGGCCCGATGCACAAAAATTTGTGCACTCGGGGGAGGGGTGTGTCCCTCAGCCTGGCCTGTGCCCTCTCACAATCTGGCAGCCCGGGAGCCCTCGGGGGATGTCCACCTGCCAGCGGGGAGCAGGCCTAAGCTGCAGTCGGACATCCTTAGTGCTGCTGAGGAGGCAGGAGAGGCTCCCACCACCACCGCTGTACTGGCAGCCATGAGCCTGGCTTGTGGCTGAGGAGAGCCCCCCTTGTGGGAGCACACTGACTACCGGGGCGGGGGGGGGTCAGCTCCTGCATTGAGCGTCTGCCCCCTGGTGGTCAGTGTGTGTCATAGTGACCAGTCATTCCCAGTGGTTCTGTTATTAGGGTCAATTTGCATATTACCCTTTTATTATATAGGATAGAGGCCTGGTGCATGGGTGAGGGCTGGCTGGTTTGCCCTGAAGGGTGTCCCGGATCAGGGTGGGGGTCCCGCTGGGGTGCCTGGCCAGTCTGAGTGAGGGGCTAATGGCTGTTTGCAGGCAGGCCACAGCCCCTTCAGGGTGGGGGGTCCTGCTAGGGTGCCTGGCCAGTCTAGGTGAGGAGCTGATGACTGTTTGCAGGCTGGCCATGCCCCCAGCGACCCAAGCTCCCAGTGAGGTATCTGGGATTTATTTACCTTTTATAATTGAAACTTTGTTGCCTGAGCAGAGGCCACAGCTGGCCAAGGCAGGCAGGAATGACCCAAGCTCCCAGCGAGGCTGGCTGGAAGCAGGTATCTGGGATTTATCTTCTATAATTGAAACTTGGTTGCCTTGAGCAGAGACCACAGCCGGCCAAGGCAGGCAGGAAGCTTGGCTTCCTCCATCGCCAGGGCAACCAAGCTTCCTGCTTCATCTCCGTGGCTGCTGGCCACCATTTTGGTTGGGTTAATTTGCATATAGTTGCTGATTGGCTGGTGGGCGTGGCTTGACATGTAGCAGAGTGACACCAATTAGCATATTACTCTTTTATTAGTGTAGATAGCTGAGACCTTAGTGTCCCACAGGGGATAAATGGATAAAAAGTTGTGGTATATGCACACAATGGGATATTATTCAGTCATGAGAAAGGGACATCTTGCCTTTTACAACATGGGTGGACCTTCAGGGCATTATGCTATGTGAAATAGAGAAAGGCAGTACTGTATGATCTCACTTATATGTGGAATCTAAAAATGCACAATTTACAGAAATTTTGATGAGACAGGTGATTACCAGGGATGGGGGTGGTGAGTGGGGGAAAAGAAGAGATATTGGTCACAGTTCTGGGGATCTAATGTACAGCATAGTGATTATAGTTAATAATAATATATCATATACTTGAAAGTTGCTAAGAGATCTTAAATGTTCTCACCACAAAAAAGAAATAGTAATTATGTGAGGTGACGCAGGTGTTCAGTAACACTATGGTTGTAATTATCTTGCAATTTTAAAATGTAGTTATATATCTCCATTTTATAGAAAAGACTCAGAAGTTAATTTTCTCAAGGACATAACTACTCTTCACTACACCATTCTTCCAGTTCGTACCTTAGCAGCATCCTAAAACGTGTTGAAAAGATGATTTTTGGTTCTCATCTTCAAAACTTAAAAATTTTGAAGTGTTTTTTCTATATGTTCTCTATAGTTAGAGATTATCTTCACCAACCTCACATTCTTTTACTGTTGTTACATTTCTTCTTTCCTCACTTCTTTTTATTTTTCTATTTTTGGTACATTTGGATTTTCAGCAAGAGTAGGTATCAGAAGAGTAGATACAGTTTATGCTGCTATTAAAGTGACAGTGCTTCTCTGCACAAAGGAAAAGAAAATAGTATCTTTGTGACCACTTACATCTTTAGAGCTTTCCTAGAAATCAGGATTTTAGAATGCTGGGCTTTGAATAGGAAAGATTGATTAGATTTTCTTTTTCTGTCTTGCCTTGTTAAGGTGCATTACCCACCTGAACAGCTTGTTTTTCTTGTCAGATAGAAGTGAAAGAAGAGCAAATAGTACTTGCCCATCCAAGTCACTGTGGATATTTAAATTATTATACATGAAATATTCATTTACCTTGAACTATGATGCCATGAAAAAACAAGTTACAACATAAAATTTTGTGGCACATGTTAAAATGTATTTACTGGGAAACGATAATGGATTTTAGATATTTTTGTCTGACAGTTTATGTATTGCACTTTTGTCTTAAGGTGGAGTCAGAATTTCAGATTTTAGATCTAGAATCATTTTATGTATTTGGAAAGTGCACCTTCCTTTATCTTTGGCCCAGAGTTTCATGGTAGCTCTGGTGAGCTCTGTTACCTAGATTTCCTGATTTGGTTGGAGGACTTTCTCTTTCAATAGTATGCCTGCCCTCATATAGGAGGTCAAAGGCCTTTTTTCAGAATTTGTTTTCTGCTTTTAGAAGTTAGTTTCAAGTGAGAGTTTTTAAATGGACAGATTTAATGACGGATGAGTAGAGGATTGAGTTACAGAAGATTTTGTTTCCTTTATTACTAGAGATAACTTGCAATGTTTGTTTTGTTTTTGCTCTATAAAACAGATACCCCAAAAAGTGAGGTATAATTTTCTTCTTTGATATATTTGTGTGCTGTTCTTTTAATTTTTAAAAAACGTTTAAATTCTATTACTAAGTATTAATAAAGAAGTACTTATACATTTTAACTTTATGTATGGGTAGGTCTTTGGACTTAGATATTTAGCTTCTTCAATAACTGTGGAATCCTGCCACATAGATGCATTGTCATTATCTTCAGTAAACATTACGGATGGCAAGCCAGTGGGTTGAATTGAATAAGCTATGGAAGGAGGTCAAGGGCCTTGTACTGGAAGACCTAGTTTTAAGTTCCAGCTCAGGATTTACTAGGAACTGGGAAATGACTGTTTTTTTTTTTGTGGGTTTTTTCTTTTTACATTCAGTTTCTTGGTTTATAAATTGGGGTAATACAGTCTACCCTAGCCATCTTCATGAAATACCCTTTAATTAAAATACTTTTTTTTTTTTTTTTACACATACAAGTACTTTATAAGTGGTAGTGTACTATAACATAGGGATTACTTGCCCTGTGATCCAGAGGAGATATATTTAGAACCAATGATGTGACTTAAGAGGTGGGGATAAGATTAGAGGTGAAGGGCCTAATTGATGAAAATGTATGCTAATAAAATAGAATGGAATCAGTTACCATAGGGCCTAAGGAAAGAATTGTTCTACTTTTTGCCTTATAATTTTTACATCTTATTCTATAACATAGGTCTATAAAAAGTATCAGGAGAATCATATGTAATCTAGGAAAACATTTTATTTTCATTTTTATATTGAGCATATGGAATGATCAATTTTCAAATATATTTTAGTTATTATAACAGATTTATAACAATGAATATGGAAAATAAAAACTAGACTCTTAAGCATTGTGCTAAATGCTTTCAGGTCTGTTACCTCTCTTAATTCTCACAATTACTTTGTAAAACAGTGAATATTGTTAATTTTTTAAAAATTTCAAATTATAGTTAACATACAGTGTTATACTATTATTAGTTTTAGGTGTACAACATAGAGATTAGATATTTATATAACTTATAAAGGGTTCACTTCAATAAGTCTAGTAAAACAGTGAATATTATTTATCCCTATTGCTTAAATAGGAAATTAAAACGTAAGTGTCATAAATTATGTATGTAAAATCATTTATCTGGCAAGTGAATTCAAACCCAGGTCTGTCTGTAACTTCATATCCCATTTCTTGTTTAGTGTTGTAAGTGGTTGAAGAAGGGAAGTAATTGTAGTATCAAAGAATGAAATTTAAGCCCTGGCCAGTGTGGCTCAACTGGTTGATCATCATCCCATGAACCAAAAGTTCACTGGTTCAATTTTTAGTCAGGGTACGTGCCAGGGTTTTGGGCTTAATCCCCAGTAGGGGGTGTGCAGGAGGCAGCTGATCAATGATTCTCTTTCATCATTGATGTTTCTCTCTCCCTTTCCCTTCCTTTTTCTCTAAAATAAATAAAAACAACAACAAAAACAATCTCTTTAAAAAAATGAACTTTAAGTTTATTGATATTGTATAAAAAGTAGGATTTATATAACTTATTATAAATTATAAAAATAGCATATCTAGACTTTTCTGTTGCACTAATTAGAAATTTACCATGATGAGATTTGGCATTATTTCATTGAATATAATTACAGATAGAAAGTTGAAATCCATATGATGTCTTAATATGTTCTAAATGCTATTAGTATATTAGTTCATTGTCAGTGTCTTTTGTTCCTTAGATGAATTTCTGAAGTTTTATGTAAGTGGAATTAAAAGGCTAGTCTATGTGTCCCAAATGAATTGATTTGAATTCAATGTTGAATATTTTTGAAAAAGCAAATAAAGAATGTACCTGTTCTCTAGATATATTTGAAGGCTTCTTTGATTTTAAGTGTAAGTGGCATGTACTTCTTGATGTATTTGAAGTAAAAAAAGCCCTCGAGAATTGTAACAGAACTGTTCTTTTGTTTTTATTAGGTATTAGACAAACCCAATAAGCTAACTCAAAAGGAACTTGCTGAGGCTGCAAGTAAGTGGGCTGCTGAGAAGCTAGAGAAGGCAGATGAAAGTAACTTACCTGAAATTTCTGAGTATGAGGTAAGGCATCATTTCTCCTTTATGTTTCCCATCTGAGAGTTTTAGTCTAGATTTTAAATTATGGGCAGAAAATATTTGATTTTGGTATTTTAAAATATATTTGGAGAAACTATTCTTATGTATTATTAAAATTTATCACATACAGTAATAGTATGAATATGAATGACTGAGTTCCACAGTTATACTGTCAACATCTCCAATAATTTAGAAGTGTAAGAATAATATAAATATGGCATAAAATGAAAATGCACTATCTATACTTCGCTGTTAAAAGTATCTCTAGAAATCATGCTAAGCCACTAGTGATAAAACAGTGAATTCAGAACAGAAGTCTGATTAGACCTTGAGTCTTGGGCTATACTTATGTTGTATATCCTAGTTTATGCAAATTATCTCATAAATATCCCAAGAAATGAAATTATGCATTATTTACACTACCTATGACCTTGGATAAGTCTTAAGTACCAAAAGGTGAGAGCATTTTTGGATCCTTAGAATATTATTTTGAAATGTTTGTGTTATATTTAAAAATGAACTGAAAAATTTCTTTATAGCCTATAACATCTCTAATAGGGATATAGATGTTTCATGGGCAAAATTATGCATTTTAGATTCAAGATTTGTTGCTTGAGGAATTATTTTGGTAGGCAGAAAATATACAAATTTTTGTACTATGACAAATTATGTTTCTTTATGGAGGAGATTTACGGCTTTTCAGTATGTTTTGGATGCTTTTTACGGAATGTTCTTTGATAAAAGGAATCAAGTATTGGAATTTTATATACTGTATACCTACATACATCTTCATAAACTATGAAACGATACTTTCCAAAATAACTAATATACACTGCTCCAAAAAGCACAAACCTGTATGGACCTTACCTGTCTTTATGCAAATGGAGACTTCCTTTTATCTGTCATTTAGATAACAAATATTCTTAACTAGGTCAAAGCTTTCTCTTTATTGTAGCTGTAAAATAGATTTTCTTTTCTTTTTGTAAAATAGATATTTATACATATTCTTGAATACATCTTTCAAAAATATCAAGCTGTCCATCTTTGTACCTTTCCAATACTATTTAAATGCATGAACAATATAGTGATACATTTAATATGGCCGTTTTGCTTATTTCCTTTGCTAATTTAGAATAGTGATTTTTATATTAGTAATAGATATAAATGTTTCAAAATTGCTGTTTTAGAGAGCTGATAATTTTTTTCAGGGTAAAGTAAAAAACCTCCAAACACACTACATTGTTGTTTGTTAAATACTTTATTTTCAAGTAGAAAGGCTTTATTAAGATATATGTATTCTACCTTACCTGTCCCCATCATTTTTTAATCTCTTAAATTAGAAAAAGAATCTCATGCCCGGTTGGTATGGTGCAGTGTTTAAGCATCAGCCTGTGAGACAGGAGGTCACTGTTTGATTCCCATTTGGGGACTCGACTCCAGTGGGGGATGTGTAGCAGGCGGCCAGTCAATCGATGATTCTCTCATCATTGATATTTTATTTCTCTCTCCCTCTTCCTTCCTCTCCGAAATCAATCAAAATATATTTTTTAAAAAAGAATCTGATGATCTACCTTTCCCAGACTTTAAATATTCTACTTATTTTTATTATTGCTTGATTGGATCTTGATTCTGAGTAGGCAGTTACATTGGATCTAGATAGAAAATTTTAAAACCTCCTTATTTTTCTCTAAAATATGCCCATAATTTCCTAGATTTTGAATTATTGAGAAGTAAACAATCCTAAAAATCTATAAGGAATGTCACAGATAAGGCATGATCTTCTGTTGAACCCAAGGCAAAGTGTGAGAGTAGAATTGAGATTACTGTAGCATGTTTGTTGTATATCATCAATATTGACAAGTAGCATCAAGTTTGTAGCATTGTCTAAAATGTTTTTCTAGTTAGATGGATACTTTTTCATATTGGAAATAAAGCAGGTAGGAAATTTTTATTTTATACTCTATTTTTTATTTAAGTATTTTATACTCGATTTTTTATTTGAAAGTTTAATCCTGTCATATCTTATTAACATTTTGCTCAGATAGTTAACATTTGTCCTTGGGTAGTTAAATAATTATTCATTTCAGTGATTCATACTCTTTGAAATACAGAGTATTTGAGAAGTTTGACCTCAGATCTGTAAACTAGTATCAGATTTGAAAGAATAAGCTGGGAGGGAAAAAGGACTTTTATGCCTGGAAAGAGTTTGATTATAGTACTCTGTGTGTGTGTGTGTGTGTGTGTGTGTGCATACGCGCACGTGTAAGCACGTTCCATGTGCATGCACACTTAAATTTAGCTGTGACAATATTTTAAATTATTTAAATAATGGTCTGTGTACTTCAGAAACATTATGTAGGTTTATTTTCATAGTAGAGAGACATTAAATATTTAGGTTTTCAGTCTATCTTCTCTTGCTGCCACCAACAGAGTTTTAAGCAATTTGATAGGGAGACCTTGTGGCTTATAGGTGAATTTCAGTGAAATGGAAGATAATTTTAGTGATAAATATTTAGGAATGTTGCAGTTCATTCCTCTGTTTCATTTTATAATTTTACTGTTTGGCTGCTAATAGAGAATTTCCCAAAGCATTTGATAACATAATAATTCTGAAGGGACCCAATGGTCTGAAGAAGAAAAATAAAGATTCTGCTACCCAGTATGTTTGGGAAATGCTATATTTAAAAGAGTCAGGTTGATTTTGATAATTCAGCAATTTTCAGAGATTTTAATATGTTAACATGCTCATCCATGGGCTGTGAGAGGAGGATGAATAATGAAGTTTGCATAATTTATTAGATAATTACGAAAATTTTTTCATAGTGCCTATTTTAGGATTAGTATTTTAAGGCACATGTTTTCAGAACATAATACTGTACTGGCTTTCTCATAGTTTATTTAAATTCACTGCATATTCATTCTTCATCTGCTTATGTGAAACACTATTAGAGACACCATCCTAGCTACCAAGGAGATTATAGTCAAACTAGGGGCCTGGTGCACAAAATTCGTGCACGGCTAGGTGGGGGAGGGGGAAGGCAGACTGGGAGGTCCCTCAGCTGGACCTGCACCCTATCCAATTTGGGGGCCCTCAGGAGATGTGCTACTCATGGCTTGGGCCCACTCCATGTGGTTCTCTGCTCTCTGCCAGGCCTGTCTGCTCCACACCACAGGGATGGGCAAGCAGGCCTTGCTGGGTGCTTCCTGTGGGGTCCCCGATGGCTGGCTCGCGCCCCCTGTCCCCTCCTCCTCAGCCACCACCCTGGCCGAGGGCAGTTGGAGGCTCCCCAATGGTTCTGGCTCACCATGCCCCCTGGTCCCATCATCTGCAGCCACTGCCTCAGCTGAGGCCTGGCCCGGGCAGTGGCTGGGGGGTCCCCGATGCCTCTGGCTCGCCAGCCCCCTCGTTCTGTCTTCCCCAGCCACTGCCCCAGCTGAGGCTTGCCAGGGCGGTGCCTGGGGGCTCCCCGATACCTCTGGCTCTCTGGCCCCCTGGTCCCGTCCTCTGCAGCTGCTGCCTAGGCCAAGGCCAGGCCGAGGTGGTGGCTGGGGGGAGGTCCCTGATGCCTCTGCATCCCCACGCCCCCTGGTTCCGTGGTCTGCAGCCACTGTCCCAGCCTAGGCCTGGCCACCACTGCGCCCCCTCATCCTGTTTTCCACAACCACTGCCTCAGCCAAGGCCCAGCCTAGGCGCTGGCTGGGAGTCCCCATGCCTCTGCTCACCGCACCCCCTCCTCCCATCTTCCGCAGTCACTGCCGCAGCCTAGGCCCGGCCCGGGGCTGTGGCTGGAGGGTCGCTGATACTTCCGGCTCTCCACGCCCCCTGTAGCCACTGCCCCAGCCGAGGCTGGGGGGGTCCCTGATACTTCTGGCTTGCCCCGCCCCCTTGTCCTGTCTTCCATGAGGCCGGGCCTAGGTGCTGGCTGGGGATCCTGGATGCCTCTGCTCTCCGCACCCTCTCATCCCGTCTTCCGCAGCCACTGCCTCAGCCTAGGCCTGGCCAGGGTGGTGGCTGGGGGGTCCCAGATGCCTCTGCTCACCATGCCCCCTGGTCCTGGTGTCTCATGGCCCCCTGGTCCTGTCTTCCACGCTGCTTCCCCAGCCGCCTCCAACGGCCTGTGCTGCACCTGGCCGTGCCAGGCCGCCTGAGCCGCTGCTGTCTCCGTGACTGCCAGCCGCCATCCTGGCTGGGTCAGTTTGCATGCAGCCACTCTGATTGGCTGGTGGGCGTGGCTTACCCCGTCCTGAAGAAACGGTTAATTTTACTATTTCGCTTTTATTAGTTTAGATTATATAGAGATATAATTTACTGTCCTAAAACCAATAGCCAGGAGATTTTTCCCTTTGGCTCTCAGAATGAAAAGCAAATTATGTAAAGGCTAGAATGTCCCAGTAGAACAGGTTGTTGTTTTTTTGTTGTAGAAGAAAATTTAAACATTTTTTATTTATATGCAAAAATGTGATTTATGTTTTTTCCACATATAAGATGTCATTTTCTACTTCAGTATCTTTGCTGTTGTTCCCAGGGAAGAACGCTATCTTTGTGGCCCTTATTTCAGATTCATTCAGTGAAATCAGTAGTGTTTGAGAAAACAAGACCCAAGATCTTTCTTAATTCCATTTTCCTTTCCTTCCCAGTATAAAATTTACATATTTGTATTTCACTGATGACCTTATCTTACCTTTGTTAAAACAAATTTTTACTTGTCAAGTTCTACATATTGAATATATATATGTATGTGTGTATGTGTTTGTGTATAATATATATATATATATATATATATATATATATATATACACACACACATATACATACTATACACACACACACATCTCAAACACCTTGTTTTCCCTACAATACCTTAAATAATATATATCTAATTAGGAGTTTATAACTTTTGACCGCCTTCATCCAGTTCTCCCTCAGCACTCCTCCTCCCCCCAGGCCCTCATCTCTGGTAACCACAGTCTTTTTTTCTATGATTTTTTTTTTTCTTTTTGAAGATTCCGTATTAAAGTGTGATCATTAACAGTATTTGCCTTTCTCTGTCTAACTTTGCCAGGTAAAAGGACATTTGCTAAATTTGGATAAATGCTGCCAAGTCATTTTCTAAGTAAGTGGCAGTATACAACACACTAGGTGTTGGAATGCCACTGCTTTTACTGGTGAAAAATACCAGTAATTAGTATATGTATTTTTGTTGTTGTTGTTAATCATCACTGGACGGTATCTTTCCATTGATTTTTAGAGAGAGGGAAAGACAGAGGGAAATATCGATGTGAGAGAAACACATCGATTGGTTGCCTCCTGCAGGAGCCTGGAACAGGGCCCGGTCTGGGGAGGAGCCTGCAACCAAGGTATGTGCCCTTGCTAGAATTGAACCTGGGACCTTCAGTCCTCAGGCCGATGCTCTGTCTATTGAGCCAAATCGGCTAGGGGGAATATATTTTATGACTTCTCTGAACCTACTGCTGTTTGCCATAACTTCAATCACAAAAATCCTAACTTTTAAAATAAACTTATAATAAGTACATGTTTCTTATTTCCTCCCTTACCTTCCACCCACCTAAAATATGCAGCAGTAAAATACATGAGCTCATTTTACTCTAAGTTATTGGTTACTGCATGCTACATAAAGGCAAGAGTTTTTGTCTCTTTTGTTCATTAATATATCTGTTGTTCCTAGAGAAGTGCTTGGCATTTGTTATATAGTAAAGTTTTGTAAAAACTAATGAGTGTAGTTAAAATAAAAATCTTTCCTCATTCATTTTTTTTTCTCTAGTGTTTTTAGAAAGTACGAGTAATTGGCTGTAGTCTTTTTGTGGGATAATTTATTCATTAATGAATTGTTCTAAAATAGAAGTTATTATTGCTTTTGGGGATTGTTTTCTTTTTATTTCAATAAATTTTTAGGGTATAGGAGCAAGGTAGTTTTAACTTCTGAAAATAGAGCTCTCTTTCATGTTCATTATAAAGAAACTAGAGGCTCGGTGCACAGCCCGGCCTGTGCCCTCTCGCAGTCTGGGACCCCTAGGGGATGTCCACTTGCTGGTTTAGGCCCTCTCCCCAGGCGATCGGGCCTAAGCTGGCAGTCAGACATCCCTCTGGGGCAGCCAGGGAGCCCTCGAGGGATGTCCACTTGCCAGCAGGGAGCAGGCCTAAGCTGCAGTTGGACATCCTTAGCACTGCTGAGGAGACAGGAGAGGCTCCCACCACCACCGCTGTACTGGCAGCCCTCAGCCTGGCTTGTGGCTGAGCAGAGCTCCCTCTGTGGGAGTGCACTGACCATCAGGGGGCAGCTCCTGCATTGAGCATCTGCTCCCTGGTGGTCAATGTGTGTCATAGTGACCAGGCATTCCCAGTCATTCTGCTGTTAGGGTTAATTTGCATATTACCCTTTTATTATATAGGACTAGGGGCCCGGTGCACAAAAATTTGTGCACTCGGGGTGGAGGGAGTCCCTCAGCCCGACCTGTGCCCTCTCACAGTCTGGGACCCCTCAGTGGATGTCCTATGATGGCCCCAGTCTGCCAGGCGCCTTTTGTTTGTGTGTGTGTGTGTGTGTGTGTGTGTGTGATCACTGGGGACCTGCCCCCAGCTGCA